>PVJX010007030.1:46337-73684 GCA_004027295.1 Dolichotis patagonum | reverse complement strand
AGATTGGCTATGTTATTTAGTATGAGCTCTCCATATGCAAAGATAAGGACAACCATTTGGAAGAAAACAAGAGACAATATGACAGATAGTGAAGATCTCTGGTTGTCTAGCTTTGAAATTTATGCTTTCTTATGTCCCATTCTGTTCTGTTTTGTTGTGTTTAATTTTACTCCCTTTTAAAATAAAATAAAAAATTTTTTAAAAAAAGAAACCTATACTGTTGACAAGCATTGGAGTAGGAAAGGAATTAGTGTTGGCGATTTTCCTAGTAGTTATCTGTAATACGTGACTTTCGGTGCAGTATGCGACAATATCATATAAGGAAGGTGTTCTTAATGTGTGTGGTTAAGCTCTTCCCAGATAAAATCGTACACTGAAAACAGCACCTTTTTATTCTTCCTAAAAGGAACAGTACAATTAATTAGAATGAACAAGCTCTCACTGTAGGACCTGTTAGTAACGTTGAAATCAAGACTAATCCAAGGAGGACCAGGGGTGTAGCTCAGCAGCATAAGTGCCTGCTTGGCAAATGTGAGGTCATGAGTTCGATCCCTAGTAAAAAAGGGGGACCTACCAACGAAGATAATGTTGGATAATGTTAGTTGCCTATGAGATACGTATATCTCATATATGATGTATCTGATATATATATTAAAAGAACATATTAGGATGTTTGAAATGTCTATCTGGAAACAGTGAATTTTAAGTAAATGCTGTTATCTTTTTCTTTGGTAATTTTAATTTATAAGTACTTAAAAGAAGATGAAATTTTGTAGTAAAATGTACTATAGCCCTCTTGAAAGTGAATGGTGTAATATTGGATCTGAAAAATAAATTTTTTATTAAAACTTCAAAGTTTTTGAATTAACAAATTTTAATTTTTCATAGAAAAAAAAAGAAAGAAAGTAGTCTATGTGGGACTCAACTCACAATCCTCTTGCCTCAACCTTCCAAATGCTGGTCCATGCAGCACCGTATCTGGCTCCTTTATTATTTTTAAAAATTTTTTGATGGAGCTATAAAAGTTATTTATATATTCTGAGTATTAAACCATTATCAGGCACTGGGGAATGGTGGTGTACCTGTCATTCCAGCATCCAGGAGGCTGAGGCAGGAGGGTCATCACAAATCCAAAGCCAGCATGGGCTACACACAGAATTAAATTTCTTGCTGCACTACACAGCAAGAACTTGTCTGAGGCCAGGCATAGCAGCACATACCTATAATCCCTACACTCGGAAGGCTGAGGCAGATGGATTGCTGCAAGTTTGAGGCCAGCCTGGGCTGCAGAGCAAAACCCCGTATCAAAAGTACAATACAAAAAAAAAAAAAAAAAATCCTGTCTCGAAAAATGCAAAACCGTTATCAGATATATGATTTTCAAACCTTTTGTCCTATTCCATAGGCTGTCTTTTACATTCACTGAGATACACAAAAGCTTTTAATCTTGATATAGCCCAATTTACCTATTTTTGTTATGTTTTTGGTGTCATATCCAGGAAATGTGGCTAAATCCAATGTCTGAAGGCTGTCTCCTATTTTTTTCTAAGAAACTTATGGTTGTAATAATTCTCTGTTTAGGTCTCTGGTACATGTTAAGTTAGCTCCTGTAAACAGTATATAGGGTAAGAGTCTGCTTCATTCTTGCATGAGTGAATACCTAGACTTCCCTACCGAATGGTCCGTCACCTTTGTTTAGTTCAAAATCACCTGCCTATGCAGGCGAAGGCTTCTCCCTGGCACCCTACACTACATCCCTTCATCTGCATATCTGCCTTCATGCCAATGCCACTTCGTTTTGATTACTACAACACAGCAGTTTTAGAATTGGCAACAGTGACATTTGCAATTTTGTCCTTTTTCAAGACTATTCAGGGTCCTTGGAGGCTCTGTAAGAATTTTCACATGGATTTTACTATTTTTGCAAAAAGGTCATTAGGATTCTGAGGAAAAGTCCCCTTCTAGTAAAGCACATTAAATCTTCTTAGGCATTTCAATGCCATTTTGGAGGACCCACCAGCTCACAGTTGTAGTCATTCATGTACATCCTTCTTGTCCACGAGCCAGCATTTGTTACAAGAAACCAATCCATACACAATGTAAAAGGCACCAGAAATTAATTATACTTTTAAATTAACCCTTCATTTTATTTTCAAATCCATTTTATAAATTACTCCTTTAAAATATTAGGATAAGCCAGGCATGATAACACAAGCCTGAAGTCCTACCTACACAAGAAACCTCACCAATTCAAGGCTAACCTGGGTGGGCCAGGGATATAGCTCAGTGGCACAGTGCCTGCCTGGCAAGCGTGAGGTCCTGAATTTGATTTCCAGTACCAAAAAAGAACCCAAGAAACACTAACCTGGGCAACATGGCAAGATCTTGTCTCAAAGTGTATATAAGGGGTGAGGGGATGTTTAGCTCAACAGATCCTGGGTCCAATCCCCAGGGCTGTACACAGACACATACATATTCACACAGAGCAGTATAAAATCCTCAAATATGTATAGAACTGAAGAGAAATAATTCTATAATATCAGTCTTCATCCCACATCTAATAATGGGCAGAACAATTACAATATAAAAAAAAAGTTAAAAGGATATAGAAGACCTAGACAACACCATAAACCAAACAGACCTAACAAACATTTTCCAGAACACTCTGCCTAACAATAGGACATAACACTGTTTACCAAAGTAGACTGTAAGTTAGGACACAGAGCAAGTGTCTATACATTTAAAAGTACCAAATCATACAAGGAGTGGGGGCACACATCATAACCCCACCTATGTGGGAGGCTGAGTTGACAGAACTGCAAATCGGAGGCCAGCCTGGCAAGACAGGGAGGCCCATCTTGAAAGAAATGAATAAATACAAGGTAGAAGTCACATAAAGCACATTCTTCAGTCACAATCAGATGAAATTTAAGCACAGCTGGAGATACAAGTTTGGGGAATTTGCAAATATGTACAAATTGACACAACAATCCTAGATAGGTCAAAGAAAGGAAATTACAAAATATTTTGAAATAAGTAGAATAAGACATAATGAAACTTATGGAATGCAGTTAAAACTGTACTTATGAGTAAATGGACAGCCCATTTCTTATAAATCCTTATATTAAAGAACAAAAATTTAGACCATCCCAAATTAGCCAGGTATGGTGGTACATGTTTGTAATCCCAGCACTTCTAAGAGGCTGAAGCAGAAGAACCACAAATTCAGTCCTTGGGCAATTTGGCAAGACTGCATCTCAAAATTTAAAAAGGACTGGGTACATAACTCAGTGTGAAGGCACTGGGTTCAAATCACAGTACTGGGAGAGAAGAAAAAAGATTACAAATTAATGTAATAATCTTTCACCTTAAGAAATTAGAAAAAGAGCAGACTAAACAAAAGCAAGCAGAGGAAAGGAAATAATACAGACTGAAATGGAAATAAAGGAAATAGAAAAGAGAAAAAAAAACTCAATAAAAGTGAAAGTTCGGGCCAGGGATCTAGCTCAGTGGTTTAAGCACCTGTCTGGCAAGTGCAAGGTCTAGAGTTCAATCCTCGGTACCAAAAAAAAAAAAAAAAAAAGTGACAGTTCATTTTTTGACTAGTTGTTGCTTCTTTCTTTGGAGACAAGGTCTCAGACTGGCCTCCAATTTGAAATCCTCTTGCCTTAGCCTCCAGAGTGCTGGGATTGCAGATGTGTCCAACATACCCAGTTCCAAAAGTTGGTTCTTTACAAGATTAACAAAACTTGAGGTTGAGTTAGCAAGAAAACAGGAGGTGCAAACTATTAAAATCAGGCCAGGGGTATAGTTCAGCAGCACAGCAGCTGCCTGGCAGGTGCAAGGTCCTGAGTTCAATTCTCAGTACCCCAAAAATACATGTATTATTAAAATCAGGAATGAAAGAAGAGACAGCTGTGGTGGCACATGCCTGTAATCTCAGTATTCAGGAGGAACACTGCAAATTTGAGGCCAGCCTGGGCTACAAGCAGAGTTCAAAGCCTACCTGAACTCCACAGCAAAATCCTGTCTCAAAAAGACAAAAAAAAGGGGCGGGGGTTGGGGATTTAGCTCAGGAGCACAACACCTACCTGGCAAGCGCAAAAAGTTGGGAGTTTGATTCCTCGAACCAAAAAAAAAAAAAAAAAAGACAAATCTATCAAGACAAATCTATTACTACCAATCTTATGGAACTAAAAAACCTTATGAGGACAATTATATGTTCACAAATTATATAACCTACACAAAGTGGATAAGTTCCCAAGAAGAAATTACTAAAACTGACTTAAGAAGCAAATATTAGGACACGAAATCCTAAAACTAACTTGTGTGACTAGCTCTGTATTTTCTCAAAATTATGCTAAATAATTAATGCCATGCTAGATGGGAGTTCCTTCAGGCTTTCCTGTATAGCATCCAAGAATGTTCAGCCCCATCTACTCTGCCAAAGCATGGAGATAAATCTCACGTTGAAAGTCTTGGCTTGAAAAAATGCCTCCGTTAACGTGACACTTCTTATGCCCTCACCTCAGCCTTTTGTTTTGCCTTTACTCCAGCTACAGTGAAGCACCGAGCTGTGCAGTTCTGCTTCCCACCCTCTCTGGCACCACAAGCGTTGGCCTGGTACTGCACAAGCCCCGCTCCAGAAGCAGAGAGCTAACCACTGAGAGTTGGTAAATGATGAATGTCACTTCCTCGGCTCAGAGCAGGACTGAGCCTCCTTTTCACACAGCAGTGACTGAGTTAAGAACACTTTACTGTTCTGCCTTTCCCTCTTTCCAGCTTCCATCTCCCAGCCTCTCACACATGGCAGACAAATGACAGCCCCAGGCCTAAGCCTCCCCATCTTGTTCCCTGGGATGGCTTCCTAAAATAATTACCTACATGCAAATCCCTTCCTTCAGTGTGGACTTGAGTCTAAGACAGTCTTTAAAATAGGCCTCCAAGAGCCTTTCTGACACTTTGCACTAAGAAGACCACTGTGCCAGGCATGATACACACCTATAAGCTCAGCACTCAGAAGGCTGAGGCAGAAGGGTCACCATGAGTTTGAGGCCAGCAGTGACTGCATTAGTGACATCTTACCTCAAAATAAAGAAAGACCACCCATGGGGGGGCGGGATGGGATGGGGGACCAATAGTGGTGATTCCAGCCACTAAGGAGGCTGAGGCAAAAGAGTAGCAGGTACTTAAGTTAGCCTGGCCAACACAGCAAGCCCATGTCTCAAACTAAAAAGCACTGAGGGGGAGGGGATTTGTCCCAAGTAGGGGTGGAGTGGATGGGGGCGGGAGAGGGGAGCTGAACTCCATTGTGACATAACACACTGTAGTAGAAAGGGCTTCGTTTTAGAATAACTTCAATTCAAGCTCAATTACTAATTTCAACTTCATCTGGATATATTATTATACAGTCAAAGAATTTACAAACTCAAATATGCATACAAAAGACAATAATTCTTATTAATGATATGCATCAAACAAAAAATCTGTTCCAAGACTAAAATCATGTGAAAATACACGATCAGTTTACATTAGCTGTTTGTAAATGTTAGTAGCTCTGTGGGGGAAAATTTCTGCTCTCAGATGATGCGTTTCTCTATAACACTTTAAGTATCTACGCGAGAACATATTCATGTATTCATGTTATTTATGATATTCTCAAAAATAAAATACCCTTTGTTTAGGTGATGCTTTTTAGGCTTGGCTCATGAGTTAGTTTTATGAGAGTCTTGAAGACCCTAAAGTCAGACAGGTGTGGTGTACAACCTTGTAATCCCCAGCACTGTGGGAGGCTGAGGCAGGAGGATCACCAGTTTGAGCCCATGTTGGGCAATTTAGCAAGACCTGTTGCAAAATAAAAAAATTTAAAAAGGGGCTAGATTGTAGTTCAGGTTAAAAAAAGAAAAGTTGCCCTGAAAACAAAATTTAGGAAGTTAGCTTTCTACAGTTAATTTGTAAGACCAGAGATATAACCCAGTGGCACAAGCACCTGACTGGCAAGCTCAAGATCCTGAGTTCAACTCCCTGCACCAAAAAATAAAAAATAAAGCTAACATGTATGTCATTTTTTCTGAAAAGAACTGTATATTTTTAACAGAAAACCACTTCCAAAAAACCTTTAAGAAGCACTGAGTTATATGTTGTTGTCCTGTCTCTAATATTCAACTTGTATCTGAAAATCAAAGAAAAAAGTGAAAGCTTTGTTTGCCAGATTCCAGGAGGGAAATGGGGAAAGAACTTCTTGGAAAGCCTATTCCCAGGAACATCATGTTACTTTACCTCAGATTTTAGTTAGCAAACACAGTATCAACATATGGGTTGGTTGTAACAGCTATGTAGAAACTCTAACACACCACAGATTCTTTTATCTGGTAGTATTTCAGAGTTTTGGTGCTTTCAAATGTTTCTAAGTTTAAATCCTTTGTATTCTCTCTGATGATCAAGGAAGTGATGAAACACACAAGGAAGGGTGCTCCATATGTACTGAAAATCCAACCAAGTGCTTGTACTGTTTCACAGCTGGGATGGCCTTGGGGCCTGATGTCACAGGACATTCAGAAGAGTTATCACAATAAAACCCATCTACCTATCCTGATCATGCTGGAAACAGTGGTGGAGAACTCGGTGTGTCCCATCTGGTAAATAATAGTAATCTGTCTCCACAGTAGGGCAGAAGGTTATCCCACAAGTGATTTGTGGTTAAATTTCATTCAGCATTCACTGTAATGGAACAGCATCAATATACGATCAAGGACCATCCGGTTTTACACATGGCAACACTGCATGCCCACCCAGATGTGTATCACTGCCACTCTCCCGCCTCCCAGCCCCATCAAATGAAATGAGAAAGGAGGAAGAATCCACATGGAGCCAGCTCTCATCTCTCCTCAACAGAACAGACGATAAACAAAATGTAAGACCTACTTCTACAGCAAGAAGCTTTAAGCTAGTGTTCCTATAACAAAGTCAGAATTGCAAATTACACTTCTTTCTTTTTTAATACTGAGGAAGAAATCCGGGGTATTCCATCTCCAGCCCCTCTCTACTTTCTGAGACAAAGTCTCATTAACTGCCCAGGCTGGGGTCAAACTTGGGATCCTCCTGTTCAATCTCCTGAGTGCTGGGATTAGTCATATGCCACCATGCCCGGCTACACTGAGCTTTCTTAATTTAAGAGAGAGAAAGAAAAACAGAACCGTCTGCCAAGTTAAAAATAAAAAGTTCCTATACCATGTAAACATCCTTAATCTTTTCACTGTCTGATTCAGTCAACATCTTACAACCCATCTATAGTAAAGGAACACTAACTTACCCAGGCATGGTGGTGTATCCCTGTAACCCCAGCACTCGGAAGCCAGAGGAAGGAGGATCCTGGCAAGTTCTAGGCCAGCCTAAAACACATAGTAAGTTCAAGGCCAGTATGAACTACATGTGAGACCTTGTCTACCAAAAAAAAAAAAAAAAAAAAAAAAAACATGTGTTCAAAGCCAAATTGGGCTACACAGTGAGTTCAAGACCACCTAAATGACACAGTGAGACCCTGTCTCAGAAACAAACAAACACGAACTCAAAATGGCTAGGGAACTGGATGTTTTGTTTTGTTTTGTTTTTTGTTTTGTTTTGTTTTGAGACAGGATCTTGCTATGCACTTCAGGGTAGCCTTGAACTCACTTTGTAGTCCAGGCTGATCTCACACCAACTCTCCTGCCTCAGCCTCCTGAGTGCTGAGATTACAAGTATGCACTACCACACCTGACTTCTCAATTCTTTCTAGACACAATATTCTGGACTATCAAATAATTAAATCACAAAATTAAATATAAATGTGGCACCTTTTTTTTGATACCAGGGATTGAACTCATGACCTCACACTTATGTGAACTGAATTTTAAATGAACAAATGCAGTATTAGAAAGTATCTAACAATAATCCATATGGCACAGAAACTGCCTTACAGAAGACCCTTTCTTACCATTCTGTCAACTGTCTTTCTCACTAAGTGCTTTGAAGTATCAACAGTCATCTGAGCTTCTTTTCTTTTCTTTTTTTTCCCTTGTGGGGAGTGGTCTTTTTGATACAGGGTCTTGCTATGCAGTGCAGACTGGCCCTGAGCTCATTTTGTGGCTCAGACTGGTGTCGAATTTGCAATGATCCTCCTGCCTCAGCCTCTTGAGTGCTCGGATTATAGGCATGTGCCTCCATGCCCAGCTTCTTTTTAAAGATTTCAGATAAAAATTTTTACCCTACTGATGAAAAAATGACAATGTAAGTGAAAATGTTTGGTAAAAAGCCCATACATTATGAAATTATGATAGGTGAGATTAGAAGTTTTGTTAGACCACTACTTGAGTCTCAAAGAATATTTATTTATGAAAACTGTGTCTTAGATAAATTATACTTCAATAATTAAGACCCCAACCAAAATCCAGTCTGTGAGGTGTTAATGTAAGATATTTATTAGTTAATTTATTTAGCACAACGATCACATTAAAATGTCCCCATATACAAACTGTTAAAGTCTAAAGTCACAAAAAATACAAACTTAGGTGTGTGAATGAAGTTAGAAAAATATTATTTGAAAACAACTTTTGTATCTTCAACATTGGGCCAAAACAGGAAGAGAGAGAGAGAGAGAGAAAATGAAAAACATCACATGTCCACTGAGTAACCCTAAGCAGTCCAGCTGCCTCACCAGTGAACACCAGGATACTGGTGCCGGAGCATTACGGTAAAAAGCATGCTTTACGTACTTCGTATGAGCACATGAAACTTTACAGCAGTGTATGCGAAACATTACATTCTTTCTTTCAAAGTTAAACATCCAAGAGAAACAGAGAGAGGTAATAAAATATACCAATTTTTAACTAATTTTTCAGTAGAAAAATTCTACAATTCCATAAATTCAAAAAGAAAATACATTTTTTAAAATTCTCAAACAAAAACAAACAAATGGAAATAAAAGTGGAATAAATCAAGGTTAGTCATGAAATATGAGTGTGTCTAAGAGAAGACCTGCAGCCCACCTTCACCTTTACATACCCATGCCCTGGACAAGCGACAGAGACTGGTGAGAAGCAGCAGAAAGATGTCACAATTTTTAAAAGGCACTACTGCCAGTTTTGAAAAGTCTTCTGCACGAAAACAACCTATTAAACAACTGCATAGCCAACACGTGTCTGATTTGATGGTATACTTTCCTATGACAAGAGTCTTCTATTTCATCAACTGATAAACACAAATTCTCCCCACTCAAATGTGGTCCCTTAAGTGTCTCTGGAAGGAATACTTGGGAGAGACACCAACCCTTGCAACTAGATCTCTGCTGAAGAGGTGTTTTCTGAATGTTAGAAGTCCGTGCAAGGACTGCTTATACTGTCATGACACCAATTTCACCTCTCCAAAGTAGTTTTATATTAGCAGATCTGAAACTACATATACCATAACTTCCTCTGGATATGGTACTAATTATTTCCTTTAACCTGAAACAATCAGTACCCTAGAGGTTAAAAAAATTTTTATTTATTTATTTATTGGACTGGCAATCGAACTCACAACCTCACACTTGCCAGACAGGCGCTGTGCCACTGAGCTATATTCCCAATTTGAAACCAGAACTGTCCTCTAAGATTTCAAAACATACTCCATCATTTATATTCTATTTCTAAAGCTCCATTCAAAGCTTACTACTATAAAGATGTACAGCATTTATCCTAAGTGAGTCTAGATCTTTATTAGTCTACTATTTTAGAAAAATAAAAAAAGAGAATAAGAAAGTACCATTGAGACAATCCTTAGACTGTGTGAATGTAAATGTTAATGCTCACAATAAAAGATTTTACACCCAGGTCTTGGGTGTGATTCACCACTGGAATGCAGCATAAAAAGTTATTTCCAGAGTTCAAAGAGATACTAATCCTGAACAGACCTAGAGTCAAATCAGAGAATGCCATCAGAAGCTAGGTGTGGTGTGTGTGCCTGTAGTTCAACTGTTTCGGAATGCTGAGGCAGGAGGACTGCTTGAGCTCAAGCCAGCCTGAGCAACTCAGCAAGAGCCTACCTCAGCCAAACCAGCACAAGAGGTGCTAAGGATATAGCTCAGTGGCAGAGTACTCGGTTAACTTGTACAAGACCTTGGGTTTAGTCCCCATGGCAGGGAAAAATAATCCCATTAGAAACCTGCTCAATTGTATTTTTAAATGTGTTGCAATTTACATTCACTCTGAGCTGTTACAGAAGTTACTTTCTATATTATGAACATCCTGATATTCTAACACTACAGGATTCAAGGACAGTATGACCTAGTTCCATTTTCTTTTCTTTAACTTCTCAGTTTTTATTCTGATAGCCAATGATCATGCTCCAAGTTAACTATGATCATAAAAATTCAATACAGAAGAGTAGGGCAGTCAAATTTTCAGACCAATGTAGTTTTAGATAAACAAAGTTTCATGATAAAAATAACTTTGGCCCAACTTGCAAACAAAAAAGAACTAAATTTGGAGAAATACTTTTCAAAATTTAATCAGAGCTACTCTAAACTAGAAAACTTGAAATTAAAATAGCTCATTACCCAGATTTTCATAAAGTCAAACAAGTAGGTTAAAGGATTAAACGTCACTAAAAAGCAAGCTCACAGAGAGGAAAGAGGAGGGGACAGGAAAGGGAATTTCACTGCAGTACTGGTGACCTCAGCTCCTTTATCAAAGCACATGTTGTCGTCTGGGTTACAATATCCTGATTCATGTTGAATATGCAAAACCAAATGAAAAAGTCTAACTAAAAATGTTTAAAGAAAATATATGAGACTGAATGAAATGACAAAATTTAAAAAGAACAAGAAATAAGACATTAGATGATCTTTACAAAATACTAAAATTAAAGAGAATTCCTCTTGCACACTGTGCTCAGAAAGGGAAAGGAGGTTCCATCAAGCCCTGCAGAGCACAAGGAGGAGGAGGTGGTTTGCCCAGGCAGCAGCAGAAAGAGGCCCCGAAGAACTACCCTCAGCTTCTTCTACATGGTGTCCCGGAAGGAAAAGCAAAGCTGCAAAATGCTGCAGGTTTTAGGAGTGTAACGGTGCTTAGAAAAATCACTGGTCTGGTGTTGCCGCAGCCCCAGTGTTGAGAGACACGCTAGGCTTCTGGGAGGAGAAAAACAGAAAGGACAGAAGAAGGCGGGGAAGGGGAAAGGGAAGGAAAGGGCGGAAAAGCACAGGTCATTAGTAAACAGCAAGTTCAACAGAGTAAGATGTTTATATACCCCTTACATGTTGTTATTCGTGGACTGGGCCTGCTCTCAGGACCACAGACAGTGCTCTGAGGAAAATCCAAAGCGGGGATTTTCAAACTGGCATTGAGCTAGACGCTTTAGTTAGTGATGGACACATTAGAATCAAGTCACAACATGCTCCCAAACATGCACACCCCCCCCATCTCCTCCCTTCTTCGGTGAAACATGCATATTCTCTGTAAAATACCTGCTTTAAAGTAATGAGAGATCAAAGTCAGAATTCAAACAACCCAGATGTACGAGTTAAATCCTGCCTAAAGGTGGGAAGATGCCTACATGTGAAAAGAGTCGCCCTCATAATGTCACTGGGCAGTCCAGTAACGACACAAGCTGCTTTTGTCACCAGCTGACGGAAGGTCACAAAATTGCATCCTTTCTCCCCTGCATTAGTAAGATCTGGCAGTGCAAAGACTGCTGACAGTTCCTCTTGGGCAGACTCAATGTCCTGCTGCAGAAGAAACTGAGCCCAAGCTTTGGTTGCTGGTTCCAATTGGCTCATTGAATCAACGTCTCTAGCCATTGCTTCCCCCAATACTGTCTACTGATTAAAGAAAGCTAAATTTACTCATTTTTCAAGAGTTCATGTTCCATTTTCTTCATTAATCACAAAGATATTTGCAATTCATATAGAGGACTCTGCTTTCAAATCAGGCTCAAGGAAGTCAATACTACATATGACTATAATATATAATCACAGAAACACAAAAATGTCACCTTACAAAGCTGGAAAATAAATAATGTGACACTCCTGGTTGTTTCCAGATTTTCAAGGAAAGAATACTTAAGTTATCAGTTGCTAGTGTTAATGTCACTGGGTAAAACTAATATTCAGAACAAATAGAACTTAATCATCAATCATTCTGAGGTACAGAGATCTAAATATACACAGTTTGTAAGTCACATACTAAAGACTAACTCCTGAAATAGCTACCATTGCTAGCCTACGGCTTTTGGGGAGCCTCAGAGGCTGAGCAGCCCTATCTATGGTGGCTCCAGGAAAGGCTTCTCATGGTCAAGGTACTCAGACAAGAAAAACACAGCAACAGTAGTGTTGAGTGCTGGCCTCCACTGTGTGCCTCCAGGGCCGGCCTCCATTGCATGGGTGTGCCTGCAAGGCCATGCCCAGAGTTTAGAGCTGCCCACTGCAGACAACAGGGTGCCTGAGCATCAGAAGCCAATTCATTTGGATCAGCTTGCTGGCCTGGTCACAACTGCAAATTAAGTGCAGTTATTTATAAAAATATAACACATGACTCTCACAGAGGCTACCTAAGAAAAGATTTATGTAATACACTCCTGTGGACAGACTCCTGCTAGAACACTCAGAACTCTGCGCACCACAAAGACACCAGGGCAGGGCTTTGTGCTGGCTATGGGGTTAGTACCCACGGGAGCTCAGTGCGAGCTGAGAGAGTCATTCTTACTAGTGGGCTAGGCTTAGAAGCAAATCTCAAAAGCAACAATTATGGGAAAAATACAGGAAAAAAAAGGGACTGAGGACAAAAGACAAAGGAAAGTACTTGTAATTTATTACTCGCAGATTTCCTAATATTGGGGTTCGGAAAACAAACTCATCATGGCTTGCATTCAGGGATGAGACCTGCCTCAAAGAGCTGGAGAAACCAAATGCTTCCACACAACATAATATGATGATGAGTATTCAGCATCTGTAAGAGTATTTTTAAGATAGATCCAATCATCACTGGTACAGCTCCAGCAAATATTTGAGGAATATCAGAGGAAACTTACTCTCTTTCCAGCATTAGAGATTTTATATAGCAGATGTCCTTACATCCAACAATAACAATACCCTCAGAATAATCCACGTGCTTTTACTAGCAAACCTCTTCAAAGGAGTGTGCCAAGGTGTTACCTCTGCACATTTCACTCACACGCCTGGGGAATCCTGGGGACCACTTACCTGTAGTATCATTCCCTTCTATTGCATGGTCACCATTGGCTAGCATTGTTGCTTTAGAAGATGGAGTACCTGCAACAATCACAAAGAATAATTGCCAGTATAACAAGTCCAAAAATAAAAAACCAGATCCAACTACTGTTTTGTTTCACTTTGGAACTCAGAACTGAACCCAGGGCCTTCACAATGAGCTATGTCCCAGCTCTTTTTGTTTCTTTGTTCTGGTTTTTTGTTGTTGTTATTGTTTTGGTGCTGTGAATCTAACTCAGGACCTCATGCTTAACAGGCAGGCACTGTGCTACTGAGCTAAATCCCCAGCCCCTCTTTTTCATTTTGAGACATAGTCTAGCTAAACTGCTAAACTGTCCAGGCTGGGCTGGAATTTATTTATAATCCTCCCATTTCAGCCTGCCACAGTGTTGGGATAATAGGCATGTAAAACTCCTAGCCACTCCTAATACTGTTTTACCAGTGGAGTCCTGTAACTCTTCATAGTATTAACTTGAAGTATACAAAAACTGTCCACAATTTAAAGTTTTAATAAGTGGAAACAAAAACGGTCATCCATTCCTACTTGATTCAAGCACTATAAGTACTACCAGTACAAGAAAAGCTTTTCCAATAAGCAAGGATAAGTCCTTTTCATTCTATAAATTATCAAAGATCATCATTAAAGTCAACAAAACCATCAGGATGCACCATAGGCTTAAGATCCCTGATGAAAATCAAACGCTCCAAAGCTATCAAGTCATTTAAACAATTCCCAACAGGGAGTGCAGGCAAGGTCACTGCTCCTGAAGAGGAGGCTGGCATGAAGACACTAGCAGCACTTGTGGAAGATGAGGGCTGCGCCTGGGCTTCAGTAAGTGTGCTGACACATCAAACGCAGGTCTCATTCTTAGTGAACTAGGGATGTCAAACATCACATGTGTGTTTGCTGCTCCTTTGTCTTTAGTGAACTGAATGACCACTTTTTTAAAGAACTATTTTTAAACTGGATTGACTAGTGAACTCTGGGACTTTATAAAACTATTTTTAAATTGGAGTTTCTGACTAGTGAATTCTGGGACTTTATATACTTGAAATATGAGTCTTTTATCACATGAGTTTTATAAACATTGTCCCTTTAAGTGCTGCTATAGTCAGAAGTTACAAGGAAAACAATTACATATAGGACACCTAATTTATGGCATTATTTATACTGATCACTCAAGGAGTCAAATACACATAAAGTGCAGGACATCTGTCCCTAACACTAAAGACCTAGAAAATCCAACCAAAGGCCTGGATCCCCTGGCAGTAACCTGCATGAGTCCAGCTGAAATCCTAGAACCCACAACAATGACTCATGCAAGTCTATTTCATAGATCTGCGCTGGGAAGGCCCAAAGGTCAGTGGTAGAAGCTAGAAAGTCTATGCCAGCAGGGTGAAGGATCTGTGACAGCAGGCTGAGGGTTCTGTACTGCAGCCAAGAAGCGACGCTCAAAATAAAGACCAGGGCTCCCCAGAAAAGTACCACAGCCATCCTGAGCGACAATGAGGTCTTGAGCTCCTCTGATAATGAGAACAGCCGAGTTCATATCAGAAGTCTAGCATGACAAGCTTCCAGTGGAGATTGAACAGCACACATCTTCCCCTCCACAGCCAGGAGCTCCCCCAAAGCAAACCACTGCCATTCTCAGCAACAAGGTCCCGAGCTCCTCCAATGATAACAGCAGAGTTCCACGTCAGGGAGGCCAGCATGACAGGAGGACCAACAGCTCCAAACAACAACACTCAGGAGAACCCACAACACTACCCCTCTCTCCAGGTCTCTTTTTATGCTGGCAACAGTCCTCAGGTGGGCCATCCATACTCCACACCAGGCTGATTCAGTTCAGCTGGTATTTAAGTTGACCACTAGTTACCAATGCACTACAGGTGCTTTTTTCTTTTGCGCTATAAGACACTGAACTCGGCCTTAGGCAGGTGCTGAACCACAGATCTAAACCCATGGTTCACATTTTGCAAACCACTGTCCTTTAATGTGTTGTATTCTGATTTTTTGTGTGTGGCGGGGGGGGGGGGGTCTCATTATGTAGTGTAGGCTGGCCCCAAACTCATGGTGATCCTCTTGCCTCAGCCTCCTGAGTACTGGGATTATAGGCATGTGCAACCACACTGGCTGATTTTCTTAACAGTGTCTTTGAAACAGCAGAAATTTTACAGTTTGGTAAAGTCTAACCTTTCATTTTTTCAGGGATCTTTTGATGAAGTAGCAAAGAAATTTTTGCTTAACCCAAGGTCAAAGGATTTTCCCCCTGTCTTCCTTTAAAAGTTTTATAGTTTCCATATTTACGTTTCACATTAAGGTCTATGAGACATCTGAGGTTTAATTTTGTATGTGGGATAAGAAGTGGGTCTAGGCTCATATTTGTATGCACAGATCCCTAATTGTTCAGCATCGCTTACTGAGCAGGTTATCCTTCTATTGACTTTCTGGGCATATGTGCAACTCTGTGGAAAATCAATTGACCATATTATGGGCAAGTCTATTTCTGGGTTTTCTATATTTTAGTCTTTTCCATTGACCTAGAAATCTATTCATTTTACTAATACTATGTGTATTTATGTAATCAGTCTAAAATAAGTACAGTTAGTCCCTTTGCTTTTCCATACAAATTTTAGAACCAGCTACTGATTTATACAAAAAATCTTAATGTGATCATATCGGTAACTTCATTGAATGCACAGATGAATTTGGGGAAGCACAACCCTGTGTGCAAGGCTCTGTTACCTGACATTTTGGCAATCTGCTGAGCTCTAGAGCCTGCTGACCCAAGAATTTCCTAAAAATCACGCTCGTAAGAAAAGTGAAAATCTAGAACATTTGCCTAAACATAAAATGCAAGATTTTACTTTGGAAGATAACAGACAAATGTCTAATTCCTGGACCCCACATATCCAAGGCAGAAACTCTTCCCATAATGTTACTGAAAAGACCCCTCCAGTTATCTCAGAAGAGCAAGAGTAGAGAACCATTTAAAAGAACATGGTGGAACACACCCAGGGTATCAGTTCAGTGCAAGAAGAGAAGGACATGAAGGAGAGAAGGACAAGAATAGAAGAACAGCTGGGCGTGGTAGGGCACATCTGTAATCATAGCATTTAGGAGGCTGAGGCAGGAGGATTGCTGTGAGTTCAAGACCAGCCTAGGCTACTTAGAGTTCAAGGTCACACAGAGCGTTCAAGGCCAGCATGGACTAGATAAAGCTTTTTTAAGTAAGGAGGGGAAGCAAGGGGAAGAAGGGTTAAAGAAGGGAAGCGCGAACTCCCTATGGTTAATGTTATTATGTCATTATGTATATTGAAAATGTACCAATAAAACAAAAAATTTTGAAGGAATAAAAAAAAGGAGTGAAGGATAACAAACTTTTACTAAATATTCTTTATTTAACACACACCCTGCTAAGTCTTCACACACTGTAGTTACCCAGACAGATGCCAAACATGCTCCATCCCACATCTGGCATAAACAAATTGCTTTTCACCTCACACCATAACCTTTTAGGAGTTGGTCTTCTTAGCTCAAGAAACAATGCACATTTTTTAAAAATCTGCCTCATTATAAAATGTAAATTATAAGAAAATGGAAATTACACAAATTGATACCATCTTCTGGCCCTAAGAGTGATAAAACCATCTTGTAATTCGATAATAGCCAGTATTGGCAAATAGATAACCTCATATGCCATTAGGAGAAATAGAAATTGGAACCACCATTTTATGTGATAGTCTGGCAACCTATTAAACTGAAATGTCCATTTAACTCAACGATCTGGTTTTGGTATTCAATTCATAATGAAATTAAAAGTACACAAAAGTGAATGTAAATACGATGCTTATTATGGCATTGTTTAAAATAACCAGAAAAAAAAACCATTAAAAAATGCACGTTAAACACACTGGGAATTGCTAAGAAAGGGTGCCAGGGTGAGAGCAGGCAGGAAGAAAAGGTTTCACAATGTCCTATTTTAATTAAGCACATTAAAGCATTAAGCACTTTCAATGAATAAAAGTAACCCACATGTGTCAGCTATAACATATTACCACAAGTGCTTAAAAACAGCAGAAAGTGTATTGCTGGGTTTTGTTTGTTTGTTTGTTTGTTTGTTTTAAAGATAGAGTGTGTGAGCCAGGCATCTGGCGCACACCTGTAATCCCAGCACCTAGGAGAAAAAGGCAGGAGAATCACCAGAAGTTTGAGTCCAGTCTGGGCTACGTAGTGAGACCTTGTTTCAAAAAAATTTTTTAAATAAACATATTTTAAATAAAATTAATGTAGTAGTAAGGCTGTAGCTCAGGGTAGAGCATATCACTATATCCCTACTAAAAAAGAAAAAGTGGGAGAAATAAAGATCTTGAAATCAAAGGTAGCCTTTAGTGGACCAGAAATTATGAGAACTATCTCGGAAAATCAGAGCCACAGGGAGAGACACCACAGCCCCCAAAGGCAGCAGGAGCACTGAGTCCCCAGCAGAAGCTTCGGCCTAGCTGGTCCCATTCCCTCAGGCTCACCTCCTTACACCCCACTCAGCCAGCCTGTGCCAACTCCCAGATGGCAGTGGAAACCACATGCTTTGGCACAGGAGCAAGGCACTTCGCCAAGACACGGAGACGGTCATCTGTTGACTTGTCCCACAGGTAGCACTGTTGCATACCTGCTGGAGGTGAGTGCAGAAAACACTCATGCATTAAAGATAGATCTTTTGGACTGAGAGATGGAGAGAGGAGGGAGGAAAAAGAAGGAAAAGTGATGTAAAAAGAACTGAGACATGTTGAGCTGAGCATGCTGCCACACTCCTATAAGCCCAGAACTCAGAAGACAGATGCAGTAGGATCACTGCAAGTTCGAGCCCAGCATGGGCTACATATTGAGTTCAAAGCCAGCCTGAATTACATGAGATCCTGTCTCAAAAAATATGGAAAAGAAACAAAGAATTGAGATGCACTATGTGTACACAGACCAACTCCCCACAATGAATGGAATCATTATCTGCTGCAAACATGCAATGTAAAAATAAATTGTTTGTATGTGTTTATTATTTATCTATTTAGGGACCAGGGATCAAATGCACAACCTCGCACTTGCCAGCAGGTACTGTGCTACTGTCAGACCAATACATTGTTTCTAAAAAGAACCTGAAAGCCAGGTGTAGGGGTGCACACCTGTAATTCCAGCACTCAGGAAGCTGAAGCAGGAGGATCACTGAATTCAAGGCCAGCCTGGGCTACACAGTGAGTTCAAGGCCAGTCTGAATTACATAACGAGACAGTGGGGGAGAGCTAAAAATTAAATGCTCCTTAAGAGGTTCCTGTTTTTCCCTTATGCCAGTACACTATTATAATTGTTACTACTATTCTTTCCATTTCCAAAAAGAAGCGATTAGGGCCAGGGCTTTAGCTCAGCAGCATAAGCACCTGCTTGGCAAGTGTGCAGTTGTGAGTTTAATCCCAGGTACCAAAAACAAATATGCCTTGGTTATGCAAGTTATGCCTTGGTATGCAAGTACAATTGGCTCTAGGACAACCTGTGGATATGGACAGCCAAACTAAAATAGAAGTCAGAAAACAACTATTTTTGAAAAATTGCCACACTGATTTTTTTTTTATTCATAAACGTCCCTAAATCTGGTTACTGAGATAAGTAAGAGGGTTTAGGATTAGATACTTATGTCTACCTAAATAAATACCTATACCTTTGGATTCTTGACACAACTGCTTGTTAGTCTACATGTCAACATAAGCTAAGTGTAAACAAAATGATTTCAGTTCAGTTGAACAACATAATAAACAAAATCACTCTATTCTTTTTCTTCCAATTACATGTAACAAGCAATGACTGCTTACGTGGAGAGCAGTGAGCTCTATTATGTGTACCTGGCCCTGTTTCACAACAGACTCTGCACATGACTCCATGTGCTTCATTCACCATGGGCTCTCTCCTCCTGCCTGCTTCACTGCTTTATAACCTTTGGTTTATTTCCTGAGATTCCTGGTAAACTTTTCATTAGTCTGTGTCTTTCTACTTTTGCTGAATGTCACTGAAGGAGTGGTGGGACGCGTAAATCCAACCGAAGGCCTCTCACAAGCTAGGCAAATGCTGTACCACTGACCAACATCCCTGCCCCTTTTCACCTTTGCTAGAGCTGCCATTCTATATGGAATATAAATGAAGGGGGGAAAAAAGTAAAGAAGGAAAGTATAAGAAAAGGAAAGCAGGGGGCTGGGGATTTAGCTCAGCGGCAAAAGTGCCTGCCTGGCAAGCATGAGGTCATGAGTTCAATCCCCAGTACAAAGAAAGAAAGGAAGGAAGGAAGGAAGGAAGGAAGGAAGGAAGGAAGAAAGAAAGAAAGAAAGAAAGAAAGAAAGAAAGAAAGAAAGAAAGAAAGAAAGAAAAGAAAAGCAGCTTCAGTAAGAGACAACTAACAGCTTCATTACCACCTTAAAGTTCCACAGCAGAGCAAAGTTCAGAGACAAAACACTTATCAAGATTAAAAGAGGGTATGGAGAAGTAGTCGTTAAAGAGAAGGGAATAAAAGTCAGAGGATGTTCTTGGAAGAGTACATTTAAACCTAATTGTGTGTGTGTGTGTGTGTGTGTGTGTGTGTGTGTGTGTGTGTTACTAGGGATTGAATCCAAGGATGCTTATACCACCAAGCTTCAATCCTAGCCTGTTTTTTTGAGACAGTGTCTCACTATGTAGTTCAAGTTGGTCTTGAACTCACTACGCAGCCCAGGCTGGCTTCAAACCTGCAGCAATCCTCCTGCTCCAGCCTTCCTAGTGCTGGAATTACAAGTATATACTGCCATGCCTGGCTTGCTTGCTTGCTTGTTTTCCTTCTTTGTCTTTTTTTTTTTGTACCAGGTATCGACCTCATGACCTCACACTTGCCAGGCAGTCGCTTATGCCTAAATCCCCGACCCTATTTGTCTTTTTGAGATAGGGTCTCATTATACAGTTCAGACTGGCCTTGAACTCATTTTGTAGCTCAACCTGGCCTCAAACTCACAGTGATCCTCCTGCCTCAGCCTCCTAAGTGCTGGGATTACAGGCATGCACCACTAGGCCTGGCTCTTATTTTTTATTTTCATTTTGAGACAAGTTTTGCTAGTTGCCCAATTGACTTCAAACTTGTAATGCCGTCTCAGCCACCCAGTAGCTGAGATTACAAAAGCATGTACACCACAGTCAGCTAAACCTAACTTTAAAAGATTGCATAATGACAGCTATAATAAAAGCTATAAATGACATCAGTCCCCAGACCTATAGCTTCAACACACAATTCTTTTCTGAATTCTCTTACCTGGCTGACTGTTCATTTTCTCCAACTGGGTATCTAACAGATAATCACTGAATATATTACAGCCCAAATTATTTATGTTCCACTCAAATCCTACTCCTGTAAGTCTTCATCATTTTAGATGATACAGATTCTTTTCTTTCACTTTCTTGGGCCAAAGACCTCAAAATAATCCAAGATTCATCCTTAATACAAAATCTCGTTTCTCAGTAAGAGCAGCTCCAGTAGCATGTGCCAATGTCTGATGAAAGGGAGTTCCAGAGTGAATGGGAAAAAGGAGCTGAAGACAGATAGTAGATACACCTTTTTCAAAGACAGGGCAGAGTGAAAAAAGTAAATGAGCTCGATGTGGAATTCAGATAGCTTTCTTTTTTGGGGAGTGGGGGATACCGAAGAATGAAGTCAGGACCTTGAACTTGCCAGGCAGGTGCTGTGCTACTGAGCTATATCCCTGGCCCAGCACTTTTTTAAATGTTTGTATTTTGGGCTTTGGGGCTTTTGGTTTTGGCTGTTGTGGTTTGTATCCCAAGCCAGTCTAAAACATGCTATGATCTTCCTGCCTCAGCCTCACGAGTGCTGGCCTTATATGCACGCATGACCACACCTGGCTAAAATGAGGGCATGTTTGATGGTGATGAATAACCTGGTTGAATGAAAGGAACTGCTGATAGAGAAGACAGAAGCAACAAGTGGCAGAGAACCACCCCCAAGCAGGACCTGGGCAGCTCCTTCTGAGCACAGAGGCAGGTGACGGACGGGTTTGGGACTGCACACTGCGTGGAAACTCTTTTCTGACTGCCTCCGCTGAAGGCCCGTGGCGAAGGTCATCAGCTGAGAACAAGAACTGAGGACAAGCCTGAAGTCTGAACAGAGAGCTCAAACTCTTCAGGAAAGTGACAGCCTTTACAAACTCAGTGAGTCAGCAAGCAAACCCTTCAAGTTTGTGCTCCTGACCAAAATATGACTCATTCACATGACCAAACAAGTACTGACATATCTAACAGTTCTTTTTGAATTAAACATGTGAATCTTTAGCTGTTATTATAAACAACACCTATGAAATACTAAATCAAGCAAAAGTACACACTCATGGAAAAGTGTATGGCTTCTTAGAAAGAACATGGGATTTAAAATAAGACATGGGTTCTAAGTGCAGTTCTCTATCTACTGACTAAATGATCAAATGCAACCCCCTCCAGGGGTCAAACCTCAACAGTCCTCACTCATAAGGTGAACTTGTACATAGTAATATAAGACAGGAGACATTAGTTTGACAGTGCTAAATGTTTGGGGGCTTTTTTTGTCTTTTTTCAGGCAAGGTCTCACTATGCAGTCCAGGCTGGCCTTGAACTCACTTTGTAGCCCAAACTGTAGTCAAGCTTGCAGTAATCCTCCTGCCTCAGCCTCTTGAGTGCTGGAATTACAAGCATGCACCACCACACCAGGCCTAAATGTACTAAAGGTTAATGACTGTTACTATTCTTTATTAACTGTAAATTGGTCAACATATATAGCATCATTACTCTATCACTGAATATAGGTTAACTTAAATTGATCAGTAAGTTATAAAGCAAGTTTGTGACAGCACTGAATTCAGTTTATTTTTATATTACATAAAGATCTTGTTAAGTGACTTCTGTGGATGTAAGACTGCTCCAGACATACTTGTGAAATCTAATGTGGAAATTTTAAAAACTTACTAGACTAAAACAAAATGAAAGAAGCAGCCAGGAGGAAATAAGAGAGGCTATGACTCTATCATAGACATAACACATACCAATCAAAAAATCTAAGACCAGGAAAAGAGGAAAAACAACATTACAATCACAAAATCAGGGGCTGGGGATTTAGCTCAGCAGCATAAGCGCCTGCCTTGCAAACACGAGGTCGTGAGTTTGATCCCCGGTACCGATTTTTAAAAAAAAATCAGTAGGAATAAGGCCTGTAAACTTCTCTTCCAGTTAAGATTTGTTGAACCTTAATCCTTGGAACTATATTTTACTGGGCAAGTTCACATTCAAAGGTTACAACTTGGCCTTCACTCACTGATCCTTTCCTGAGGGTCAAGATTTCATGAAATCTTCTCAGCTAAAGACATACTGTACTGAAAACAGCATACACATTTTGAAACTCATCACATGCTCTGGGACATAAGGATATTCAAATTTACTTTGTTTTGCTTAATCCCCTCTCCTCAAACCAGTTCAGATTCCCGCGACTTGCAGATCTGGCAGGGTAGGAAAGTTTAAGTCGCCGAGGGGCACGTGTGCTGTGAGAACAGCGCCACCGTGCGCCCGTTTTGGACACCTTGAACAAGGGTTTCCGCTCCCGCACTGCCAGACTCGTGCCGACACCGCCCTCTGGTGTTTAGTAAGGTTGGTTACAATGTTCCATAAACAGGGACTGGGTCAGCAGAACAAAGGAACTCTGCAGCATCTATTGATCACCCTTCCTAGGACAGACAGCGTCACCTGGGCTATTTCTGTCTTGGCATGAGTATCCAAGTCATCTATGAGGGCCCGTTCAACACAGTGCAAGGCTGGATCTCATTGTGTTTGGGCTTAACAATGACACTCTGAACAAGCCCTCCGAGGATCTGAGAAAGCTGTTCAGAAGACCGTATGTTGAAAACCACAAACAGCCTGCTGCAGTTCATGTGCTGCAGATTCGCCACCACTGTCCTGGGTTAATTTGTTTTTCTACAGATAGAAGCTTTTGCCTCAGAGACTTTCTGGAATGCTAAAAAAAACCAATCTCTCAACCTCACAAACAGAATTACTCAAGCACAAAGGGTACAGGAAAACTTAAGTGATGAATCCACAAATTTGCACACTATTTATGACTGAATTTCAACAATGTGCTAGATGTTCACTTGAATGAGACAGTAACAGGATTATTTTGTTATTTCCATCTGAGCAAAAGCTGTGTTTTGTCTGCTTTGCCTAGAAAAGTCACATAGTACTGACAATGAACAATTATTAGGAAGATACTGTTTCTGAAGCAAAAACAAAACAAAAGCAAGTAATAAGAAGCCAGGTGTGGTAATAAGAAGCCAGGTTTGGTGGTGCATGCCTGTAATCTTAGTACTTGGGAGGCCGAGGCAAGAGCATGATCACCAGATGGAGGCCACCCTGAGCTACATAATGATAGCACACACCTGTAATCCCAGAACTTTGTGATACCAAAGTAGAATCCAGCCTGGGCAATTTAGCAAGTCTCAAAAGTAAAAGACAAAAAATGAAATAATAAGGGCTTGGGTGTTTAGCTCAGCAGCACAAGTGCCTGCCTGACAAGCGCAACATTTTGAGTTCAATCTTCGGTACACACACATACACACACACCCACACACACACACACAAACCCACAAAATAATAATAACTATATGTCCAAAGAAAGGCCTAAAAACAAGGACCAAACCAGTAGCAACAAGCATCAAAGCACTCACTCGCATTGAGAATCTGAAATATCATTTGACACCTTTAAAAATATAGCACCTTTTGTAGAAACTGCTGTTTTCAGGTTAAGAGCAGGAACTGTACTTGGAAGGGAAAATGCAGCTGTTCTACTCTGTGCTACACAACATAAGGGAACCCAGTTTCTTTTCAATCATTTTTAAATCGAAAGCAATTAGGGTGGGTGCACAAGAATTGAAGAAAATAAAAACACCATTGTCCAAAGAATTCCATTATGTAAACCCATTCAACTATGCCTTCTAATATTAGATGCTGGAAATGGTTAATAAAACTTCCACCGGTTGGTTTGAGACTGCTGCAAAATTACAGGATTACAAGCACTTGCATTTGCTTACTGAACTTGCTCCAAGAACAAAAATCAAAATTAAAGCTGGGATATGTAATTAAAACAATGAAGTCTAGTGCCCTTCCATCATTTCTGAAGAAATGCTCAGAAGAAAAAACATCTTAACAATATTGTCCAAAAAATACACAACTTATCATTCTGGCAAAAATTCAATAGTGTGACAATTTATAAAAATCAGATTCGCAACAGAAGTTGCCATTCACTGAGAATTCACTGGCCGCATCAGATTGCTACATCAAATAAAGGAAACTCCTTTCCTTTCTTCCTTTGTACCTCCAAACAGCTCCCTCCCCTTCACCTTCTACAAACAACCTTTAGGAAGGCAACATGGAAAAAAATGAGCAACTTATAACCTAATTCTTATAAGCTTCATCGTTACATTTTGAACAGGTTAAAAAATACACATGTACAAAACACACTGATCCAAAGGGATACACAGTAAAAATGCATCTCCTCTCTCAGCCTTCACTTCCCAGTTGCCAGTTCTCCTTCCCAGAGTAACTAACCACCATCACCAATTTCTGGAGTAAGCTTCCGAAATTATCAAACTTTTTTTTTGGGGGGGGGTACCAGGACTTGACCTCAGAACCTTGTGCTTGCCTGGCAAGTGCCTGTGCTACTGTACATATCCCTGGCCCTAAATTAACAAATGTTTCCTTGCAAATTATTTACATGTTAAAACAGCAAGGAAGACTACAGAAAACAAAAACAAACAAACAAAAAAGTGTGTGTGTGTGTGTGTGTGTGTGTCTCTTTCTCTTTTTGAAACAGGGTCTCACTATGCAGTTCAGGCTGGCCATGAGGTTACTTTGCAGCCCAGGCTGGTCTTGAACTCACAGTGATCCTCCTGTCTCAGCCTCCTGAGTGCTAGAATTAGAGATAAATAATTTTTATAGGCAAAGTCATTTCTAAAAACTTTCCTCCTGGGCTGGGGATTTAGCTCAGTGGCATAAGTGCCTGCCTGGCCAGCGCTAGGTCGTGAGTTTGATCCCCTGTACTAAAAAAAAAAAGCTTTCCTCCCAAGAATAGGGTATAGTTCAGCAGTAGACACCTACCATGCACAAAGTCCTGCGATCAATTTCAGGTACCACCAAAAAAAAAAAAAAAATAGAAACTTTCCTCTTGGGTCAAGCTAAATTTACCTTGATCAAGTCACTTAAGATAAAGAACAAGAAAAATCTATTGTTACTATATCACTGTGCTTACTTACCAGGGCACCAGCCCAGATGGCGGAAGCAACAGTTGCTAAAGGAAAACAGTAAAGGGATAGAATGAGCAGGGGAGGCTCATCTACAATGTTTCAATCTTACCATGCTTTCTTCCTAAATTTCTTTTCCTTTTAGGTCAAAGAAAAAACTACAGATTATTATGCACTAAATGAAAATGCCTGTAGCTTTTTCCATTTTCCCATTAAGAGATTCAGTTGGTTACAATTAAATTTTGGATGGATACAAGTGGATACCACCTTCCCTGAACAAAGCTTATGCAAAGTTGGTAGGTTTTCCTTTATGCCTTAGGCAGAAAGCGAGAAGCAACCCCACTCCCACCCTAACAGCAAAAGGTAAGAACACTACAGCTTAATTCACAACTTGAATTCACCAGGGAGCTCAGGTATCAGGGCCACCAAGTAGTATGCAATCCAAGTAACGAACGTCCAGGAGACAGAGTTGGGCACTGGTGCTTCTGCATTACAGCATGTTACAAAAGAGAAGCTGGTACCATGCAAGTGGGTGATAAGAATTCAACTAAAACTTCTAATGACTGTAAGCACAAGGTCCTGAGTTCAATTCCCAATATATTAAAAAAAAAAAAAAAAAAAAAACGACTTCTAGTAACTTACTTAAAGGTGAGTAAAGCTAGAGACTGTCAAGCCCAGGACACACACATGCAGAGCTCACACCCACTTGTAGAACCATGTTTACTAGAAACACACAAAGAAGTGTGAGGCAAGGTAAAGACCAGAAGGTTCCCCAGTGCTGCAGACATGGTGGTCCAGACATAGAGCCAGGAAGCCCTGCACAGTGAACCTTTTTCCCCTAGGAAAGGAGTGCCAGACTCTATCAGCCAGAGGCCACAACAAGTGAAGAACCCCTACAGCTTGGAGAGTAGTAAAGTGCCACATGATGCTGGGACAGGAGCAAGACAAAAGCCTGGCCTTGGCTCTCTACCCACACATCAACAGCATACCCTACCACTGTGGGGGTACACACAAAGGCAGGCCCAGCCATGCAGGTCCAAGGGACAGAGCACAAACAGCAAGAAAAGACAATGAAACAAAACAAAATGCTGCCTACCACCAGGCAGGTACTCTTCTGAGAAAAAAGAGGCCACAACAGGGAGGAAGAGCTCCTGAGAGACAAGTAAGCACAGAAGACCCAAATCTGAGGAGCTATAGGAGCATGTAGGAAAAACCAGTGCCTCACTCCCCACTGTAAGCCCAACCCATGGGCAATCACAGTAACACATCCTAAAACCAGCTCAGCATCTGTGACAAGCTGACTCAATCCAACAGATATGCCTTGTGTCTGACAGACTGCAGACCTAGAAACCCAAGAAGCATACAGATACAGATATACTACACACACACACACACACACACACACACACACACACACACACAGAGGCACTAGAGAAAAAGTGCTATTAAGAAACAAAACACCAGGCATGTTGGTATATACCTGCAACCCTGCAATTGGGAGGCTGAGGCAAGAGAATCACTTGGATTTGAGTTTGAGGCCAGCCTGGGCTACACAGTGAGTTCCAGGCCAGCCTCAACTACATGCAAGACTCTGTCTCAAACAACAAAACAAAATGGAACAAAACAGCCAGGGGGAGAGACAAGCAAGATACTCAAATTACTAGACAGCTATTTAAAGTACCTCTGGGGTGTGTGTGTGTGAGAGAGAGGGTGTGTGTGTGTGTGTGTGTGTGTGTGTGTGTCTTCTGCTACAGATCAAACATCCAGGACATTTCTAAAG
>PVJX010007030.1:25964-46237 GCA_004027295.1 Dolichotis patagonum | reverse complement strand
TGTAAAAAGATGAAAAAAAGGGCCGGGGGTTTAGCTCAGTGGCATAAGCACCTGCCTTGTAAGTGTGCAATCGTGAGTTTGATCCCCAGTACCACAAAAAAAAAAAGGATGAAAAATCATAGGAAAGATTCAAATAGAAATGCCAGAAAAATTTTAAAGCACAGATATTAAACTTTTTCAAATGCCATGGTCAGGCACGGTGGCAAATGCCTGTGCTCCCAGTACTTGGGAGACTGAGGCAGAAAGACTGCAAATTTGAGGCCAGACCAGGCAACTCAAGGAAACCCTGTCTCAAAATGAAAACTAAAAAGGACCGAGGGGCTGAGGATTTAGCTCAGTGGCATAAGCGCCTGCCTGGCAAGCACGAGGTCATGAGTTCAATCCTCAGTACCAAAAAAAAAAAAAAAGAAACAAGGAAAAGGACGGGGGATGTAGCTCAGTGTTATAGCCTCTCAGGTTCCATGCCTAGTACCACCAAAAAGCAGAAACTCCAACTGAATAAAACATAAACAAGGGGGAAAGAGGCTAGAGCATCTCAGGCTTCCTAACAATATAAACAATCTAACAAAAATTTTAATTAGAGTTCTGTAGGACGCTGAGCCAGGAGTGGTGGTGCACACCTGTAATTCCAGCACTTGGGAGGCTGCAGCAGGAGGATCACGAGTTTGAGGCCAGCGGAGTGCAAGTACAGGCTGTGAGGCCCTATCTGAACAACCACCCCTTCCAAAAAAAGTACACACATGGACAATAGATCTTCAAAATACATCAAAACACCAATAGGACTGAAGGGAGAATTAAAATGAGTCCACAAAATGACATACAGACCAACATTTCTCCCTCATAAGATGCAGAAACCAGAACAACACTATCAAACAACTAGACCCCATTCAGTAACAGCTGACCTAATCTACAAAGCCTCAAAAACATCGAACCAAAAAACAAAATAAACTTAATTTCTAGTTTAAAGCTTGAAAAACAAAACTAGACACAGATCACAGATGGTTTTATTGGTGAATTCTGTCAAACATTACAAAGAAAAAAATTAATTCTATACTAAGTATTGTAGAAAACAGAAGAGGGAATACTTTCCCAACTCATTTTACAAAGTCAGCATGACCTCAATTCTAAAACCAAAGACATTACAATTAAAGACCAACATTCCTCAAGAGTATAGATGTAAAAATTCTTGACCAAATATTAACATATCAATCCAGGATACATGAAGACAGAAAACCTCTTTGAAAAGAGAAAAGAATTTAAGGGAGTTAGAGATGCATGGTGACTGACGCATTGCAGAAGAGAGTCAGGGTTAAAGTGATCTATAGCGTCAAGGCACAGACTCACCAGGCTTTGGTTGAGTATATCTTCTTTTAAGTTTTAACCTAAACTAAAAACTTCACTGATTTTCTTCAAGGTTTATAAGACTATGGCACGAAGTATACTCTCCAATCTCTTTTCTGAACACACGTGTCCAGTTTGGTTTAAACACTTACCTCCAACCTGGCTGGTATCTGTGCTTGGCTTCTTCTTTGCCTCTGAGTTCCCAGCCTTCTCGTCACCATCCATGAGAGGAATATAGTCTGTCTTTCCAACAGTTTCCCCCACGACATCGTCATAGGCCTCCGCCTCCAGGGTGGCCATGAAGTCCCGCTTGATCTCCTCCTCGATTTCTGGAGGTGGCTCCGTTAACGCATCTGCAAGACTGAGGTCAGCCATTCTGCAGCACTACCACTGCCTGTTGAGACAGAGGTTTCACATGGTGAGCACTCCAAGTAGAAAACATTTCTAGAAACTCTCAGCTCTCTTTGCTTTAAGCAAAGAAGGAACAACACTAAAATTTGAGAACTGGACAATGCTTTCTTATTTGAAAGATAAGAAAATTAAAGCTCAGAAATAAACAAGCTTATCCAAAATAAGTCATTGCTATTCACTTTTTTCTCACATTGCTGGAAGAACACAAAACTTTATTAATAAAGTACAAAAAAAATCAACTTAAAGAGCAACTAAGATTTAAGTCTTTTTTGACTTCAAGCCTCATACTCGTTCAACTATGTTATACAATATATTTTCTTTGCTAAGTCATATCCCGGATTGCTTTTAATATAATATACAGGGACAGCCAGGCGTGGCAGCACACACCTGTAATCCCAGCACTCGGGAAGCTGAGACAGGAGGATCGTTGCAAGTTTAAGACCAGTGTGGACTACAAAATGAGCTCAAGGCCAGCCAGAACTGCATAGCAAGACCCTGTCTCAATCAATCAATCAATCAATCAATCAATCAATGAAACACACGCGCGCACACACACACAGGCCAGGCAAATACCTCATCGGCACAAGTGCCTGCCTGGCACGTGCAAGGTCTTGAGTTCAACTGCCAGTACCAAAAAAATTTTTAAAGTAAAAAATAAAAAATAAATACATAATACGCAAAACAAGTTAGTCAATAAAATAATAGATTTTTACTAAATTAAACTACTTGCAGTGGTGCAGATTGAAGCCAGCAACTTCACACTGAGCTGTATCTCCAGCCCTTTTTATTTTGAGACACTATAAATTGCTAAGTTGCCCAGGCTAGGCTTGAACTTGTGATCTTCCTGCCTCAGCCTTTCAGACTGCTGGGATTACAAGTATGCACTACCCTGCCTGGTAAAATCATCTTTCTTAAACGAAGATTAAATATGCCTCTCAAAGTCTAAAGTGAAGGGGGAAAAAAAAACCTCCAAGAGAAGATCATGGACATATTACCTATACTGCAGACCTAAGTCAAACACCCATCCTTAGAGCTACTACTCATCATTGCCCAGAGATTTATTCTTCCTTATCTTCACTTCAGAAAAACTAATCCCTATCCTGACAGGTTAGGACTAGAGTTGAATAAATCATAAGAACATAAATAACAAAGGACCATTTTGTGACTAACCACTACAAATCTTTTTCAATCATTTTATAGTTTCCACCATAGGACCAAGTTGTAAGGTGGCAATTACCAAACATCCAAAAAATAAATGTTTTCAGTACTCTAAAACATCAGAAGTCATTTCACCCCCGTACCCAAACGCAACACTACAAGACTTTGCTGTATGTTTCAGTGTAGAAAGTATAAGATCTAGCATAAGGGATTAAGTGCCAAAACCTGATTGTACCAGCTGTCAAATTCTTTTCCACAAAACAAAGTACAGAGAGGATAAGTAAGCCTGTGAGCGAGACTTGCTTTTTGTGCCCTAAAATGAAAAAAGAAAAATTCTTCCAGAACAGGGAATGTTGGTAAGGTTTGTCCCTATCTATATGTGGCTTGGTGAAAGTATTCACATATTCTTTATATTGCATATGGGGCAAAAAATTCCAAGATTTGGAAAGATATTAAATACTGAGTTTATATAGACTTAGGTTATATTTTATACCTAGATGCCCCCCCCCAAAGCCTCATGCGCTCCCAGGCGGGGCTTTGGGTAAGACACTCAGCAGTGGGTTAGTCCACTGCTGGGGAGGTGAAGCCTGCTCAGAAGAGGGGGGTCACTGGGCACGTGGTCCATCTCCCTCCTCCTCTCTTGATCCCTCTCTGCTTCCTGTCTGCCATGCAGTCGGCTGTTTCTCCTCCACCTGGCCCCTCTGCCATGCCACCCTGCCTCAGAGCCAGTCGATTACAAACTGAAACTTCCACAAACTGTGAGCCAAAAAACCCTTGCCCCCTGTAAACTGTGGGTGTTGAATGTCTCAATGATGAGGAAAGTAAGACAACTTCCAAATAGAATCCTTTCAAAAATCTTAATGATAAATTTGAGCCTTCCTCCATGTGTCTAACATTTAAATATCACGTTTCCTATCTGAAATGACTACTTTGATTCCTGACCAAGAATTTTCCATGAAGGGCAGGGTAAAACTAGTGCAGGAACCCTAAGCCCACTGAGCTGAAGGCCTTGAGTACCATCCCCAGAACCCTCAAAATTAATTAATGATGACTTTTCAAATTCTACATAGTTTCATCATACAAAAAAGGGTAAAAGAATTTTTTATTTTCTAAAAACAAATATTGTTAAACATTTCATGTAATTTTGATTTCCTAAATTTTGATTTCATGTAATTTTGATTTTTTCATGACTAGTATTTCAAAGTAGTAAAACTTGCTTCATACATACCAAGGGGTCATACTACTACTACTTTTAATAAAATTCATCTCCTAAAGAAGGGCCACACATTACTCTTCGATACATTGTGATTCATCTATAACTTCACTTTTTAAAGCTGAGAAGTTTTTTTGTTGTTTTAAAGCCATAAATTCTGTCACTGTCATATCATACTTGCTTTTTTTATATTAGGAGTTAAACCTAATATACATTTAACTCATGTACTAGCCAAGTGCACCAACACTGAGTTGCATCACAGCCCGTTTTATTTTTATTTTGAGACAGGGTCTCACGAGTTTGCCCAGGCTGTCCTGGACTTGTAAGCCTCCTGCCTCAGCCTCTGGAGTAGCTAAGATTATAGGCATGTGCCACCACACCAGCTTATACTTGTATTTGATTAAAATCATTCAGGTCCCAAAAACATACATTTAGAGTTATCTGTGCTCTCTTGTAATTGTAGTACTGTGCCTGTAATTTGATTAAATTCACTGGAGTCTAGCTAGGCATGTTGGTGAATGCCTGTAATCCCAGCACTCAGGAGGCTGACGCACGAAGATTGCTGTGAGTTCAAGGCCAGCCTGAACTACATAGCAACACCCTCTCTTAAAAAGAAAAAAAAAAATTAATTGAGGTCCCAAAAATGTCAATTAAAAAAACGTCAATTAAGGAGGTTCTGTGGTCCCATGCTCACTGCAGCATTATTTGGAACGGGCAAGCTAAGAAAATAACTTTAGAATCCCATGTTGCACTTTATGGCTTGTATATTTCCCCTGAAGCCCATGTGTTCTGAGCTTGGTCCCAGTGCCGTGTGTTGGGAAGGGACGCAGCCTGTAGCAGCGCACTAATGGGAGGTCTTCAGATCATAGGGGTCCATCTGCGAAGAGGATGGTGGAAACCCAGACTCCCCTTTTTTTCTCATTTCCTGGCCCTGAGGTGAGCAGTTCCGCTCTGCCACACACCCACTTCCTGGCTGTGAGGCCATGGACCCAAAGCAATAGACATGAATCTCTAACGCTAGGAGCAGCATAGCAGACACACATACGGACATGGATACAGATACGGATATAGTAGAGCATTATTCAGTCTTTGAAAAGGAGAACCTGCCATTTGCAACAACATGGAGAACATTATGTATAAAAAAAGCCAGACAGAGCAGGGCATAGTGGCACATGCCTATAGTCCCAGCACTCGGGAGCCTGAGGCATCTCGAGGATGGTTGTGACCATCCTGCCTGGCTACAAAATGAGCTCATGGCCAACGTGAACTGCATAGCAAGACCCTGTTTCAAAACAACACAAACAAGCAAAAAAAAAAAAAAAAAAAAAGCCAGATACAGGAAAGAAAATATTGCATGACTGGCTTATGGAAATACTAACAGATTAAGAAAAAATATTGGGAGGGGGAGGCTTTCTCCAAGCACAGAAGTTCAGGCTGCGCTCTAACTCACGGTGATCCTCCTACCTGAGCCTCCTGGGTGCTGAGTCGACAGGCACACACCACCACCCCTGGCCAGATTAAGAAGACACTAGATTCACTTATTTGTGGACTCTAATAAAGCTGAATGTATAAAAGAAGAACAGTGTTTGCTGGGGGTGGAGCGGTAAGGTAAAACAGGAGATCCTGGCCAAAAGGTGGAAATCTGTAGTAATACCTAACTTCAGCGGCCTGGTGGACAGCATGATTGATGACTATTAAAAGCAGTGTCTTGTGTACTGAACATTTGTTATGTAAACAGATTTCAGGGTTTCACTACCACACATACAGGTAAGTTTCCTGGATCGGGCATGCTAGTGCATGCCTGTCATCCCGGCACTCAGGAGGCTGAAGCAGGAGGATCCCTATGAATTTGAAGCCAGTATGGGCTACACAGTGAGTTCAAGAGCTGCCTGGACTGCATAGCAAGACCCCATCTCAAAAACCCAACAAAATAAACAAATAAATCTCCTATGTGAGAAGATGAGTATGTCAATTTTGCTTGACTCTAACAACCATTTAACTAAGTGAATGCACAGGTTAAATATGTACATGTTTTTAAACCATCTTAATAAAACCACTGTTTTAGGTCAGTAATTATTTTTCAAGGAATATACAAAGCATCACTCCTAATTAAATTTATAGCCTATTAAAACATTTCTCTGGACAGCCAACTCACTTCAGTTTCAAACGGCCAAGTGGTAAACTGATTCCCTGTGAGTTAAAAGGAAATGGAATACAGTGCTAAGAAACTCTCACTGGATACTGTAACATCTGCCAGCAACTTAATCCTGACCTTTCCAGCCTCTGAGATTCTGAGGAAAAAATGGCATGGTAACAGGAACCTACAATCCCAGCACTTGGGAGACTGAAGCTAGAGGATCGCTTGAACCCAACCCAACCTGGAAAACAGTGAGACTTCCATAAGAAAGAGAAAGAAAGAAAGAAAGAAAGAAAGAAAGAAAGAAAGAAAGAAAGAAAGAAAGAATCCTGAAAAATAAATTTCCAGTCCGAAAGAAGTACAGTATTTTGTTACAACTACAATCTAAGAATTTTTTACATTTCTAAAACAAGGCGCATGGCCGTAATCCCAGCACTTGGACGGCTAAGGCCAGCCTGGGCTACCTAGTGAGTTTCAGGCCAGCCTGAACTGCACAGCAAAACCCTGTCTCAAAAGGATAAAAAAGAAATTAAATAAAATAAGTAAAAAATCTTAAAAACCACATTTTATATGTTTATATGTTATCACTAAGGCCAAATATAAGTATGTAAATAAATAATAACAAAGAACATTAAGTGAACCCTATATAGCAGTTATCTCTATTAAATCTACTTTAGTCCATAATTTAAAAAAAAAAAAGTCACAAGATCAAATGAAGTCCAAGGAAAGCATACATTGAGGAATTTTAGTTAGGTCATAATAGAGCTGGTGAATCCTCCCCATTAAAAAAAACTGCTATGAAATTGGACAAAACTGTCGCGATCAGGCACACTGCACATCAAAAACTGCAGCTCTTCACTCCTGAGCCCCTCTGCTCTGGACAGGACCAGTGAGAATCTATGTGCTGCTGTGCACAGCTGTTCCCATCACCCGGCCCACGCTCAGCTTGATCAGCAGCAATTACATTTTACCAGTGTGGGCAGTGACAAGAACTGACAGTTCTGCTGCCAAAGAAGGGTCCAGGTAGGATCCAAAGTCCTCTGGCATTACCAGCCATGGAAGTGACACTTGTAATCCCACCATTCTAGGATGCTGAGGCAGGAGGATCACAAGCTTGAGGGTTCAGTTTGGTATTGAGACAGGGTCTCACTGTTTAGTTCAGGCTGGCCTTAAACTCACTATAAACTTGCAGCGATTCTCCAACCTCAGCCTCCCAAGTGCTGAAATTACAGGCATTGGCCACCATATCTAGAACATAAGTTTGAGTTCCGCCTGGACAACTTAGTGAGAACCTGACTGAAAGTGTGGGAGACAGTTTAGTAGTAAAGTACTTCTGTGCTCAAATCCCAATTTGGGGGGCAGGGGTTAAATGCCTGACAAATCCTAATGTCAAGAGGTTCCACAAAGAATAATTGCTTTTTCCTTTTTCTGTCTATAGCAACTATTACCAGTTCGCCTCTGAGAGCTATTATGTACTACAAAAAATAAAGGGTATCTGTAATGAAATGGTTGTGTGGTAAGGAAACTTGAAAAGTTAATTATGCCATCCTTAGCAACATGCAGTGAGAGCCCATGAGATTTATTTTTCCTCAGACATACGTGATGCCTCTTACACAATGAAGTGTATTCAGCTTTTCCCTAATTTAGAACACAGATGAAAATACAAAAACACTAATACATTTTAAACATCATTCATCAGGGCCAGGGATTTAGCTCAGTGGTGCAGCACCTGCCTAGCAAGCATGAGGTCCTGAGTTCTATTTCACATACCTAAATAAATAAATAACATTTATCAGAGCGTAGATTTTTTTGTTAAGAAATTGATTTTTTGTTGTTTTGCTTTTTTATTTTGTTTTTTGGTTTTTTGTTTGTTTTTGTTTTGTACCAGGGATTGAACTCACAACCTTGCGCATGCCAGGCAGGTGTTTATTAGGCCACTGAGCTAATAAATCCACAGCCCTCAAAGTATAAATTCTTAAAAGCCATTTTTCGGGCCTCCACACACTCACCAAACCACCTCCTGGGTACATATGTGTGGTTGAGGCAATATGAACAGTAGCTTAAATTTAGCCTAAAAAATTAAAATTAATTTTTTAAAAAACTGTACAATTTACACCTGTGAAGGTCCCGTGGCTATAGGTGCACTGAGCCAACCACCCCAGCATCTGCATCACAACAGTGTCTCTCTTGTCAGCACTCATAAACAGAAGTGTTAATTAAACACACTTTACCAATGAAAAATGATTCTATAAAAGCAACACCAGTAGTGTGCTAAAAATGAACGTACTGGCATCTAGGCAGAAACTCCGAGTTTCCAATAAATTAAGGATTACCTAATTCTCTAGTTACTATATTTTAAAACATGTACAAGGGCAATATATTTTTAAGTGCTCCTTAGGTATTAGTTCTACAAGTGTTCCATCCAACAGTTAGTTCATGTATGAACGAACTTCACTGCACCAAATCACCTTAAGTTACTTTTAATAGTTTTATCTTCAATGTTCAGTTATATATTTTACAGATATAAGTATATGACAAACACTGTTTTCAAATCAAGACATCCAGGAAGGGTCTGCAGAGGCTGTACCCTCTGCTTGTCCCTGACCCGCTGCCAGTGTGGAGGCAAGGGCTGCAGCCCAGGAACCCTGGCGTCCAGGAAGTGGGGTGGATGTGGCCTGTGCTCTCGGCCCACATGCCCTGGCCATGTGAAACTGGCTTTGGACCCACTGCCACCCTTCTCCTACCTCGGGAACCTGGACTATCCACTCCACAGCCACTTCAGTGACCAGATGGCACCATACACTGTGCACAGTGCGCTTGCCCTCATGTTCCAGAATGCCTGGCCCATGCTGGTGCAACAGGCAGTCAGTCACTTTCCATGGCAGGAGCTGCAGCTCCACGCCTGGACATCCGAGGAGTAAACCCCTTGAAAGACGCCTTTTTCAAATTACTCAGCTTCCCCTGCTCTGGCACTTTCTTCCATCATCTGTGGCAAAGATCTGCAATGAGTTCACCCTTCATGACTACCTTTGAGGGGCTTCCTGATGGACTACCCCAGAGCTTACTGAGGGAGCCGCGCCTGGACTGCGAGCTCCCAGCCATGCACTTCCCTGGGGTTCCACGTGCACAGCATGATTCTAGTTGGTCAGATTTGGAGAGGAAGAAGAGCGTTCAGCTGGAACTGCTGAACACTCTAGAACCCACACAGCTTCTTTTCCTGGTGGCTGGCTCTGGGCTTAGGATCAAGGAAGCCTCCTACTCCAGATGGGCTGCAGTGGATCTGGGGTCTTTTTTCTGCAGGTCAGTGGCCTGCAGAAAGCTAGGGCAATTGTGCTCCTTGTCAACTGCTGTGTAATCCCTGAGTTCCCAGAACCACTAAATCTGGCTTTGGGCAGGTCTGGGATCAATGGATCCAAGAGTATGAAGACCCCAAATCCAGCTCAAGCCCAGGCAGCAACACAGCATCTAATTAAGGAGGATGCTTTAAACTCAAGATTTCTGGAGCCTCTGCTGATTTTTGGATGGGGAGGGAAGATTCCTTATATATAATCAAATCTAATCACACCTCCATCCAAGAACCTGTTGCTAGTCTTCTCCAAGAATTTCAGGGCCATTTCCAACCCCTTTCCACAGACAGAAGAGTAGAAGTACAAATTTAAAAAGTGTGCATCACCAATGGTGACACATGCCTGTAATCAATCTCAGCATTTGGCAGGCTGAGGCAGGAGAATCATTCAAAACCAACCCAGGCTACAAAGTAAGCTCAAGACCAACCTGAACTGCATAGTGAGACCTTGTCTCAAAAAGACATAAAAATGGGGCCAGAGATATATCCCAATGGCATAAGCACCCACTTGACAATTCCAAGCTCCTAAGTTCGATTCCCTGTACCCTCCAAAAAAGTTGGTATCACCAAAAAAATAAGGGGGAGTAGGGATATACCTCAGCAGCACAGCGCCTGCCTGGCAAGCATGAGGTCATGAGTTCAATCCCTGGTACCCCCCCCCAAAAAAAAGACATTCAGGAAAATCAAAAACCATGCCCTTGTAAAAGAAAAGTATCTACTTTTAAAAAAAATCATCTCTGACCTAACACTTACACTACTCTTGTATCTGTATAAAAAAGTTAACCTTAAATTTATCAGTAGGACACGAGAGACCTGAAAGCTGAGTCTGGGGGTCTCTATGTTTCACTGAATCTGACACTGACTGTGGCCTTGGATGAGTCACCTTCGGGGCTGAGCTCCCTCATGTGTAAAATGAGAGTGTTATGTTAAATGATTCCTCAGGCTGTTTATTCTATAAGCTACTTATAATTCAGTCTATTGCTTCAGCTAGCTGGCAGAAAACAAGCAAACCTGAAACAGACCAGACCTTCAATTTTTTTATGTATGACTATTATTTTATGTATCAAGTATACTCGATTATAACTACATTTATTATAAGGCTTCTGTTGTTACAGTTCACAGAGAAGAGCCAAATATAAACTGGGCAGTGCACCATGCCCTGCTTTAGCCAATCCAACTGGAGACTAAGAAACTCCACCCGGTTCTGGCTAACACTGCAGGAGAACCGACACCATGGTGCCACAAAATAAGCCCCACACCATCACAGGCACCAAGAAAGAACATGCACTCTCCAGCACAGCACTGGCGAGATCTGAGCTTCCATTCTGACACAAGCCTGCTGAAGTGACTCATCTGGAGAGCAGTTTTCAAAAATAGGTAAACTAAGGCAAGAGGAAAACTACATGAGACGATGATGAGGCACAGAACAGAATCTTGGGCTCCTGACTCCTGTCTTGCTATTGACAGCTGTGTTCACACTAGTGAATGAGAATATATATGCAGTCACAAGCACCTTCTCTGTTACGTAGTTGACTTACATAGTTCACAAACTCTGAAATTACTGCCTAAACTACTTTCAAGGTATTAGATTAAATAGTATTTATATCTCATTTAAACACAGCAGCATGAGGCAAAGTTTGAAGCTCCAGGAAGTGCTTCTGCAAACCGTAGCAAGTTGCATCTGTGGCCACTCACTCTGAATCTGTGCTCACTCTGCCTGCTAAGACATTGGCAATCTGGCTTCACAATGACCTGTGGCTGCCTCTGCCCTTCCCAACTCTCCCCAAAAGGTGCTGCTATAGAGGTAAAGAGGAGGAAGAAAACTTAGAAAAACAGAAGCTGAACTCCCACCATCACAAACGTTTTTCCTCACTACTGAAATATATTCATTTCACTCTATCACATTAGCCACCTTTATTTGTTTTGGAATGGCTGTTTATTTGTTTATCTGTCTGTCTGAGACAGGGTCTCCTATGTAGTTCATTCAGGCTAGCTGTGAAATTATTACGTTGGCCAAGCAAAGATGCTCCTGCCTCAGCCTCCCAAATGCTGGGATTACAGGCATACACCAACACACCGGGCTTCTGTTAGTTGCATTTCTAACATGGTATCTCTGCAGAACCAGCAACCTCTTAAGGTAGTGAATTATAATTAGGCATAACCAGGTATAATTTGAGCCCAGGAGTTTGAAGGCCAGCCAGGGCTATGGAGACCCCAATTCAAAAAAGCATCAATGATACCACCAAGAAAAAACCTGACAAGTGGGTAAAAGACACCTACTCCTCCTGAAAGGACCACTGTTCAAAACCTGAGTGTGAATTAAATTTTTATCAAATAGCTTTCCCCTTAATCCTAGAAATAGGTTCCACTGAAAGTATCTGAGTTTTGGGCTTTAGTGTGAAGGGGAGGGGGACAATTTAGAAGCGCAAGATGCTTCAGAGAAGAAAACTGATGTTGCCAAGGGCAAGCTTGATATATTTCAAAATTTGTCTCCTTGTCACTTTTAGAAGGAAGAAACTGTCTTCTGCTATCTGGATTAGTTTAAAAACAAAATTATCATTTATAACAATGTTTCCCTGGGGAAAAAAATGCATTGAGTTCTAAAAAACCAACTCTAATAAACCTTTAATAATTATTATGAAAGACAGACTACTGCTCGTGGGCTCCCGTAAGCTTTCTCAATGCCTGACATCCTGTCCTTTTTTAAAGAATGGAGAGCTGCTGTAACTAAGACAAAACTGCAAGGATCTAGGTTAATATTTTCTCCATAGTTTTTTTTTTTCTCGTGATTAATTTGAACAATGTAGAATTCAGATATTAGTGAAAATGCTGTGGCCAAATTGCAGTGCTTATTTCTTAGAGGCTTAGAGGAAATCATCTAGTGTCCCTTCTGAGCCCAGAGACATTTTTAATGTGCCTCGTTTTGAGGTATCTTCTATAGCATGATTTCACAGTCAACATCAGAAAGCCTAGCAGGCTTTCAATTTCTAAATGGTAACTTTATCTGCCAGATTTGTTTCTAATGAATTTCCATCAAAAATCTATTACGTATCAAGCTGAACTCCATCTTGTGGCTATTGTTCTTAAATCTTTATTTTATATGGCCCTGAAGCAAGGCCAGCAGATTGCTGTAGCTGCTGGTTTCAAACAGGAGCCTAAAGAGAATTCTTTCTGTGGTCTGATGGCCATTTCAGAACTTTGGAAATGGAATGGTCAATTCATCAGAAAGAAATAGCAAGTGTGTATGGCGGACTTTGGGGGTCCTGCAGGGGAGAGACCCTGGCATCTCGGGAACTGCACCATGCATTTGACTCAGGGTGCCGGGAGAATGAGGAGCTCATCCCCTCTCTGGAGGGCGGCTGAGAGTGTGGCCGACTTTCGGCGGCCTGAAGGAGAGAGACCCTGGCGTCTTGGGACCTGTACCATGCAGTTGACTCGTGGTGCCAGGAGAACAAGGAACTCCTCCCCTCTCTGGGGGGCAGCTGTCATCCTGCCAATGGGCAGGCTGAGAATCAGACATCTCATGTCGTCCTGTCCCATGTCCCTCCTCTTAGCAAGTGGGAGTCAGTTAACTACACGTCTTGTGAAAAAACTGGCTATGGTATTTAGTATGAGCTCCCCATATGCAAAGATATGGACAACCATTTGGAAGAAAACAAGAGACAATAAGACAGATAGTGAAGATCCCTGGTTGTATAGCTCTCAAATTTATGCTTTCTTAAGTCCCGTTCTGTTCTGTTTTGTTGTGTTTAATTTTACTCCCTTTAAAATAAAATTTAAAATATATATATATATATATATATAAAAGAGGGGAAAAGAAAGTGCGCTAAAGGATATAACTGAATGTATGTTTAAGTGTATAAGATTTATGACCACATTACTGTTTTTGTTGGATTGTTGAAAAGAACTGTTAATAGTCTCACTGTTTGAATGTCTACTTTGTGTGCTTTAATTTTGTAACTTGAACAACTATTTGCAATGATGACAGTATGTAACCTATCAAGTGGCAATTTCTTAGTGTTTTTGTTTTGTTGTTGTTATTGTGGTTCATTTTTTTGCCTTTGGAATTCTGTATTGTTGCTACCCTTTTTCTGTTTTGTTTAGTTGTTTTCTTTTTTGTTTTTTCTCTTTAAATAAAATTTTAAAAAAAATCTTTATTTTAACCCACATAGTATTTCATCTGAAGTAAACCAAATCCTCAGCAAGGACCCCTAGAGCAATCAGCTCCCCACTTACACTGTTCACAGACACATATGCTCCCTGAGGCAAACCTGAACTTCTCTGCAGGAGACTCGAAAATGACAGCAGAGCTTCACTGCCCAGAGCAACAAGCACCAAACTGGGAAGAATAGATTACATTTCTACCCCCAGGTGCCTCCCTAATCGCTGCAAGGACAACAGCTGTATTATGAACTGATGGAATTTCCAAGCTTGGCAGGCCTCTGTTCATAACCACCATTTGTCCTGTTCATCAAGGGATTAGCAGAGCGAGCCCTTGATTACTAGAATAGCTGAGCCCTTCACCCAGCTAAATTTCCACATGAAAGAATACACTGATAGGAGAAGTCCTATTTTACTCCATGTAGATACCAAGACAAAGCTCCTTTACCACCGCTGTTTCAGAGAGCCCTGAGCTCTCAATATAAAAACAGCACGCACGCACGCACGCACGCACGCACACACTCACTCAATACAACCTTGTATCCCAAGGCTCCGAGCCTAGCTTGCTCACGTACAGAGCCCTCTGGGAAGCCTACGTTCAGGGCCGGCTGGCTGCGTTCTGGATCTCTGTCAGGCAATGGCTGGCCACATTTCTGACCAAGTGAGTTCAGTTCAATCTATTTCTCCAGAAGAATCATCTACACTCGACACGGCCTCCCACTGTTAGCCGTGTCATACAGACAGCGCGTCTTGCTAAAGTTGGCTATGGGAGCCAAAACAAGAGACAACAATGACACAGCACTTACACTGCTGCTTAACAATCTTAAGACTGCATCTTAAATTTACTCTCAATAAAAATAAAATGACTCTTAAGAAAATTCAATACTTAACCTCTCAAACATTTGAAAATAAAAAAGAATTTTTGTTTTTAATTGTATTATTTATTTCCTGTGTCCTTCCTCTTTCTTTCTTTTTTTTTTTTAAGAGGCAGGGTCTCACTGTGTAGTGTAGACTGGCTTCAGACTCATAGCGATCCTCCTGCCTCAGCCTCCCGAGCATGCCTGAATCCTGGGGCTCAAGAGACTGAGGCTGGAGGATTGCTATGAGTTTGAGGCCTGTTTGCACTACATATAAGAAGTTTTCTAAAAAAGAAAGAGAAAGAGCAAGCAAACAAGCAAAAGAGAGAAAGATAAACAGACCCCCTCCAATTCAGGCCAGCCTGGGTGACAATGTGAGTTTAAGGACGGTCTGAAATACATAGCAAGACCCTGACTGAACCTCCAGTTCAAATCATCTAGGTTTTTTTAATCCTCTCACTTTAACAGGGGACAAAAATGAGACCTAGAAAAAACTCACACCTGATGAGAAGGGGCTCCTCCTGCCTCAGCCTCCCAGAGTGCTAGCATTACAGGTATAATCTACACCACACCTGGTTTTTGGCCTGGAGTTTTTAAAAGTTCTTAGATACTTTTAAATGATTAGAAATAATGAAAGAACTGGACATGGTATTTCACTCTTATAATCCCTGGCTCAGGAGGCTGAGGTAGGAGGATGCTAAGAGTCTGACGCTAGGACTAAGGAACAGGTTAAGAGGAACAAAAGAACACTAGAAACAAGCAGAATGACAAGCAAAACCTTGCAGTTTTATGGTTTTTGCTTTTATCCAAGACAATGACCAATCAACTCTCTGTGCTGCCAACTTCCTGTTATTTGACAGAGAAATAAAAATAATCTCAGCTTTGAGAAAGTACAACATGATGCAACACAGCAAAAACAAATGTTTAAGAGATCTCTTACTGCCATCATGTTAACATATAAATATCCAAACACACAGTCATATAAATATCCAAACACACAGTCATTAAATATCTATAATACTCATATCTATCAGAGAATAATATGCTATATAATTTTAAGATTATTCAGTACTGGTAGATTAGGTAGAGGAAACAGTATTCATAGTTGATGGGCTCTTAGCGTTTAAGAACTATTTTTTGGGGGGTGTACTGGGAACCAAACTCAGGGCCTCATGCTTGCCAGGTAGATGCTGTGCCACTGAGCTATGGCCCTAGCTTGAGAACTACTTTAAGAAAAATCTCTCCATCAAGCTTAGTGAAGTTTTTTTCTAGTGGCAGAGAGAATTGGAGGAACATGAAGATGAAGAAGAGGACGAAAACGAGGAAGGAGCCAACTTCATAAGAAATGTGATTGGAAAATATGATGTTTGAATTTTTTTTAATTACAGGATGCCAGGTGTGGTCGAACATGCCTGTAATCCCAGCACTGGGGAGCCTGAGGCAGGAGGATCACCTGAGTTCAAGGCTAGCCTACATTATATAGCAAGATCTACCTAGAAAAAAAAAAGAAAAAAGAAAAAAGGCCGGTGTACTGTGTTCTCCAGGGGATGGAGAAAAGGATGGTGATGACCCCAAAGCTACAGCTAAAACTGACTGAAAGACTTGTGCTGACTCTCCAAGTTTCATCTTAAGTGGGCAGCAGGCAAACAGAACTTTGCTCCCCACTGGAATGCGCTTCTTTGGCTGTCCCAAAGTCTATATGCGCTGACCTTTAGGAGACAGTATCTGGCTTGTCTGTTCCCCCTTCTGCCCGTGGGCTGACAGACTGGACAGGGGTGGACACTGACTCTGTGTGGTTCTGTTCAATATTCTACTTTATTTCTTACACAAACCCTGGAAAATGTTCACAACAGATATATTTTTACTCATTCAAAAGTAAGCAAGACTGCCAAGCACAATGATGCATGCTTGTAATCCCTGCACTCTGCAGGCTGAAGCAGGAGGATTACTGTGAATTTGAGGCCAGCCTGAACTACATAGTGAGTGAATCCAGGCCAGCCTCAACTACACAGTGAGACCCAAAAACAAACAAAAAAGCAAGACTAATGAGATAGGATAATGAGATAAGAGAAGTTTAAACATCAGTGAAATCACAAATGAAAACAACATGACAATCACCTGGGGAGGGAAACTCTCCTACAAACCGTATCACTGCCAAGAAATTTGGAAAGAAATTCTGAGCAACCAAGAGTACAAAAGCAACATCCAATATGGTAAAAATTTTGGTGGTGAATTTAGAATCAAAATATGTTTGCTAGAAACAGGCCTGATGGCACACACCTCTAATTCTAGCATTTAGGAGCCTAAGGCAGGACAATCACTTGGACTTTGAAGTCAGCCTGATCTACATAGGGAGTTCAAGCCAGGCCCAGGATACAAAGTGAGACCATCTCAAAAGAAAAGAAAAAGTGGAATCCAGGCATGGTGGCCCATAGCTATAACCCCAGAACTACAGGAGGCTGAGGCAAGAAGATTCCAAATTCAAGGCCAGCCTGGGCAATTTAGAGAGGCCCTGTCTTGGAAAGGAAAAAAAAAGGTTAGGAATGCAGCTCAGTGCCAACATTCTGGGTTCAATTCCCAGTACTTTTAAAGAGGGAGAGGGTGACAGGGAAGCAGGCAAGCAGGCAGTACAAACTTAAAGAACTGCAGTGGACAGGGCAATCCTGTTTCTTCTTCCTGGTGCTGGAAAGACATTTCCTTACCTCCCCTAGAGTTAGAAGTTGAAACTGTGTGATTGGTTTCTAGTTAATGGAGTGAGCTAAACTAAAATGGTCCACATCAAAATATCTCATGATACCCTCCTTCCTGGTAAGCTTTGCTATCAACCAGAATATCCAGAAGATCCAGAAAACTCCACGACACCAGATAAAGGAGCAAAAATTCCTAAATCGTTTGAAGGGCACAGGTCAAACAGACTATTACTGTGTTAAGCCACTGAATGCTAAATATGCATTACTAAACCCAATACAGAGATCTTACACATCTGACATTCTCATTTTACAAATAAGGAAACTGAGAAAGAGCATTCCAAAACATCTATTTGGTAGAAAAACCAGGTGTCCTGACCTATTCATGGACTTTTATACGGACTTCCATGCTACAGTTAGAAGTAAAATTCTCTCAATACTTGTTACAAGAAAGACCATAAAAAGGCAGCATGATAGTGGCTGTTTTGTGGTTTCGCAGTACTGGGGATTGAACCCAGGACCTTTGTACTAAGCTACAATTCCAGGCTGTACCTTTTTTTTTTTTTTTTTTTGGTCTTTTTGAGACACAGTTTTCTACATAGTTCAAGGTGGCCCTAAACTCACTCTGTAGCATAGGCCGGCCTCAAACTGCCAGTGGTCTTCCTGCCTCAGGTCTTCCTGTCCCAAGGGCTGGGATTACAGGCACGCACCACCACACCAAACCCCTATTTTTACTTTGAGGTAGTGACTCATTAAATTGCCTAGGTTTTGGTGTAAGCGCCTGCCTGGCAAGTGTGAGATTGTAAGTTTCATCTCTGGTATAAATTAATTAATTAATTAATTAGCCTAGTTTGGTTTGAACTTGAAATCCTCCTGCCCCAGGCAGCCAAAATGCTGGGATTACAGGCATGTATCACCACACCTAGCTAAAATAGTTTGTAACATAAAACTCTACTTGAAATTTCTACAAAAATGGTTTGAAAGCCTGAGAGACCCCTCCCAAATATTATGATTGATACTGGCCCACCCATTTTGTTTTGTATCAGTAAGATTAAAACTATTAAAATTTCTGTATACAATGACAGACTAATAAATTACATAAAATTTCATATAAATTGTTACTCTATTACCTCTATTTTCTAATGAGTATTTAAAATTATACTATGCAAGTATATCATGGGGAGGTAGTGTCTGCAGTCATTTCTGTGAAGAGCACCAGCCCAGGAGGTCAAAAACAAAAAAGTCTAATTACGACTTTCTTCATACAGAAGAAGAAAAACAAGCTTTTAACAATATAGCAACCCTGCCAGGGATTTAGCTCAGTGGCATAAGCGCCTGCCTGGCAAGCGCAAGGTCGTGAGTTCAATCCCCGATACCAAAAAAACAAAGATATCTTTAAAAATATATATATAGCACTCTTCTCTGACCCATGGTTTTACTTTCTGTTGTTTCAGTCACCTAGTCGGAAAATATTAAATGAAAAATTCCAGAAATAATTCATTTTTAAATTGTGTACCATTCTAAGTAGCATGCTGAAATCCCAGCACTCTGCTCTGTCCCGTCAGGAGCACAAATCATCCATCCCTTTGTTGAGCATATGCTGCACTCCTGTTAGTTACTCTACAGCCTCTCAGTCACCAGGGCAGCAGCCTTGGTATCACAGTGCTTCCGTTACAGTAACTTATTTTCCTTAATTATGGCATGAAAATGCAAGAGCAGTGATGCTACCAATTTTATTAACAGCACATTGTTACAATCATCCTATTATATTGTTACTGTTGTTAATCTTTTACTGTATAATTTACAAATTAAACTACCACAGTTGTACAAGTACAGGAAAAAGCGTGGGATATATAGCATTGGCTATCAGCTGTGCCTTCGGACATCTACTAGGAGCCTTGGAATTTATCCCCCACAGATAAGGCAGGGCTACTTCAACTAGAATCGGATTGAAGTAAGCACCATTTCTTTCCCTCCTCAAAAAAACCTCAACTAAAGCTTTGCTTTATACTTAGCCAAGAAAATTAAAAAGTAAATAAAATCATCATCATTAGCAGATTATTTGCTATCTCTTTACCTGTGACATAAACTGAATATATGTCAGCTCAAGTCACCTTGCTTTGTAAAAAAAAACAATTACCCATAAAGTTCTTTTTCAGCCTACCATTTTGCTTTGTTGTTTGTTTTGTTTTTGAGACAAGGTCTCTATATCTACTTCAAGCTGGACTTGAACTTGATACGTAGCCCAAAGTGCCCTCGAACTCGCAGTGATCATCCTGTCTTAGCTTCCCAAGTGCTGGGATTACAGGCACGCATGTGCCACGACATCTGGTTCAGTCTACCATTTTATAATTTGACTGTCTGGGTCAATAAAATTTAAGTATCTAGAACAAAACAATATGGTACACACCTGTAATTCTAGCACCTAGGAGGCTGCAGCAGGATAACTGCTATAAATTCAAGGCCAGCCTGGATTACATAGCAAGATCCTGTCTCAAAAAAAAAAAAAAAAAAATTAAAATTAGAACATTGAATACCTAGTAGACAAATCCATAAAACATTACTGACATCTGTCCACTTTTTACCTATAAAAACTGCAACTCCATATGGCTTAAACTGATAATAAGTGGCAAGCAGTGTGTTTAAAAAACACTAATTTTTATTAGGTATGAACATCTTTATTAGGTATACACATCTTTTTAAGAGAGAAAAATAGTATGGTGACTTACAGGTTTGTGAACTGTTTTCAAAATTGTTATCATTACAATATGGACAACTATTTGGAAGAAAACAAAAGTCAATATGATAGAGAGTGAATATCTCCAATTGTCTAGCTTTGAAATTTATGTCTTACATTGCTTTCTTGTGATCCGCTTTGCTCTGTTTTGTTGTATTTAATTTTACCCTATTGATATAATTGCATGTATATTTGAGTGGGTAAGATGGATGACCATATTGTTGT
>PVJX010007030.1:0-25864 GCA_004027295.1 Dolichotis patagonum | reverse complement strand
ATCAAGTAATAATTTCTTAAGTTTTATTGTTGTACTTTTCCTTTTTTCCTTGGAATACTGTATGGTTGCTACCCTTTATTCTGTTTTATTTTGTTTTGTTTTTTCCTTTTTAAATAAAATTATAAAAAAAAATTGTTATCATTAGAGAAAAAAGCAAAGTACATAAATCTGAAGACTTATTGTCAAACTGGGCATGATGGCACATGCCTTTAATCCCAGCACTTGGGAAGCTGAGGCAGGAGGAGCATAGTGAGTTCAAGGCCAGCCTGGACTACACAGTGAGTTCAAAGTCAGCCCAAACCATGTAGTGAAACTCTGCCTCAAAAAAGGCAAAAAAAAAAAAAGATAATTCTCGTTAATAAATACAATCATAGAGCTGGGGATATAGCTTAGCAGAATACATGCCTACCTGGCAAGCACAAGGTCATGAGTTCAGTTCCTGGTACCAAAAATAAATAAATAAATAAATAAACCATAATTAATGTTTATTTGGCCAAACATCTTGGCCAAAATTGTTGCAATTACTTAGACTTATTTTAATTAAATCACTTAGACTTATTTTAATTAAAAATTCAGAATTAACACTTTGTCAGGTTCTCAGAAGCTGAAAATTACCTTTAAGTAATTAGACATTCCCATAACACCATGAATAGTTACATTACATTCCTCTCAAATATAAAGGTTTCTCAACAACAACTACATGTATGTATGTATATATATATATACATATATCTTTACATACATATATGTAAAGAAATCTAGCTGAGTATGGTACAGTGCACTTGTAATCCCAGCTACTCAGGAAACTCAGACAAGAGGATCAAAATTTTCCAGCCAGCCCAGACAATTTAGCCAGAGCCTGTCTCAAATGAAAAATAAAAACAGCTGGAGTTGTAGCTCAGTGCACCCCTCAGTTCTATTCCCAGTAAGAAAAGAGGGGGATAAAAAACGCAATCTATACAAAATAAGAACTCAGACCGCTGTTCCAGGCAGAGGTATGCTTCTTATATTAGGTCAAAATGCTCTGTTCCAAAGACAACACCAAGAAGCAATTTAACATACATCTACAGAAATGTTATGGCTAATCTGTGCATATCAGGTAATCATTAAGTTATGTTCTCAGCATATACGAGAATTTTATTTCCCTTAGGAATTTTTCTAGAAGAATCTTAATCTCCCTATAAACCACTGCTTGCTAAGAAGTATCTAAAGTCAGAGGACAAAGTAAGAGTCTTATCTCTGTAGAACAGAGTTTTTCAGATTAGTTTCACTGAGTATTTAGTGTTAAATTTTCAGGTTGACCTTGAACTCATGTATCCCAGACTGGTCTCAAACTCCAGGCAACTACCCTGCCTCAGCCTCCTGGGTACTGGGATTACAGGTGTGTGCCACCTCCCTGGGCTCACTCCTTACTCTATTCATTTGTTTGTTTGTTTATACCAGGGACCAAACTCACAACCTCGCGCTTGCAATGCAGGCACTTACACCACAGAGCTAAACCACCAGTCCTCTCACTCCTTATTTTGTAACTGAGAAAAGGGGTCACAAGATTAGCAAAGATATTTGTTCAAGGTTATCCTTAATTCTCAACTAAAACCAGGATTTCCTCTCTGTCTTGTATTCCAAATCAGAGAGCTGGAAGGAGGTATTATAATTCTGACAACTCCTAAACTAAACTAGAATGCTTTAGTTTTCTCAATGGTCCCTAAGACAAATCCAGTTCTATCTCCTTTAGAAGCAGCACTGAGGAGCTACCCTTTTACAAAGGACAGGCCCACTCCATACGGATTTGTCTCCCACGAGTTGGGTTATCACATTGGGCCACTGTAATCAGCATGCATCATGTGAAATTTAAAGTGTGGCTAAAACTAAGTGCCCCTATTCAATTCTATGTAAACAAAAAATATGCTCATTTATTTTCTCTACTCATCCTTAGTCTGGTTTTTGAGGTGAAATTTTCATAACTGACAATTTTAAAGTGAACAATTATGTGGCATCAGCATTTCTCTCTAGTTTTAAACTCTTATGACTTCTAATCAGTAATGGATCAAAGTGTATAAGAGCTACTGTGTTTGCCATTCATTCATCATACGCTAGATTAAGATACCACGGCCCAGGCCCAGGTTCCAAGTGTAGGTGTCCCCAGAGGCCTTTTACCTCAACGCCACGTGGCCAGCCAGAGCACACCGAATTGTGCCAGACACCTTTCACCTTCCCCTACCTATCAGCAGTAATCTACCTCACAGAAAACCCACACTACTGCCCTGAACACAGAGTCAGGCTCATTGTGTGGCCAGCCTCTCTAGTAGGCTTTTGTCTCAACAAATTCCTAGGACATTGCACACCCATTAGAAAGGAGTGATCTCATCCAACTAATCCAACAGCCAACTTTATCAAAAAGTTTTCTGTTACAAAATGTGATAACCCAGGAAACCAGATCTCTCTGGCAAGGAAAATTTTAGAAAAGAAAAAAATCATAGGGAAAGTGCACATTAAACATATCTTTAAAAATCATTTATTTTACAGAGTTGTTCCCTTGCTCTGGTCTTGGGCTACAAGAGTTTCAGAAGGGCTGGGGATTTAGCTCAGTGGCGTAAGTGCTTGCTTGGCAAAGGCCAGGTCGTGAGTTCAATCCCCAGTACCAAAAAAAAAAAAAAAAAAAAAAGGTTCAGAATTGTTTAATGCTATAAAAAATCATTTTTGTGATAGTTAAAAAAAAAAAAGCAGCCAGGCATGATGGTGCAGGCCTGTAATCCCAGCACTCAGGAAGCTGAGGCAGGAGGATCATCAGTAGTTGGAGGCCAGCCTGGGCTCTGTAGTGGGCTCAAGGCTAGCCTAAACTGCATAACAAGATCCTGTCAGACAGTCAGACAGTCAGACAGACAGAAAGACAGACAGACAGACAGACAGACAGACAGAAAGAGGAGGGTATGTTTAACCAGTTTGAGGTTACTCAAGTGGTAAACAGAAGGCTCTCAATTCTTAAATACTACCAACTACTGCTTTTCACATTTTTATAGAAAGCTCTAGGCAGAACTAAAACATCATAAAGTATAACTAAAAGCCATAGGCTATACAAACCCGCCCACCACCTCTACTCACATCCCCAGGCAGGCTGCTTGAGCCAGTGTTACTTCTTTGTCTAGTGACAGGTAAAAAGCACTAGAATTGTCCTCCTAATAACTGTGCCTTTTCTATTTTTTAATGAGACGGTCTTGCCATGCAGTTCAGACTGGTCTTGAACTCACTATGTAGCCCAGGCTGGCCTTGAATTCAAGGTGATCCTTCTGCCTTGGCCTCCTGGATGCTGGGATTACAGGTGCATGCCAGCATGCCCATCTTATTTTCTAATTCTTCAAAAAATTGCTATTCACTGTTGTTTGTTTGTTTGTTTGATTGTTTGTTTGTTTGTTTTGGGACAGGCTCTCATTATGTAGTTGAGGCTGGCCTCAGACTTGCAGCAATCCTCCTGTCTCAGCCTCCCAAATGCTGGAATTAAAAATTTGAGCACCATATTCAACCATTCTCCATACTTCTGAGTACCCAAAGCACAAGGCCATGTATTCCATTTGCTAGGCTTTCAACAGTGCATCCTAAGCACTATCACCTATGATGCTTGGCCAAATGTATGAACACAGGCTGTGTAACTGGTGACCCTTGCCTAGGCTGTTTCTTTTTGCTTAAGTAGTACACAATCTTTGCTTTGAAATACTCCAACATAAAAGAGATCAAGAGCGCTATTTGGAGTGCATCTTCTATATCTGTAGGCATCGGTATATAAATGACTAAAAGTGGCTAATGTAAACAAAGGGCCCTGCGGCAGACAGGGAGACACAATAAAAGCTAACATAATACTGATCTTCAGCAGACAGACCAGCTGTCTGACATTCTAAAGGTGAGTGCTGGTTACTTAGTAAGATAAAACAAAAAGACTACAAGGCCCAATGAGAGATAAATAAAACAATAGCAAAATTAGATGAATGACCTAGAGCCTAAAAACTACTCTGAAGACAAAGGCAGATTGAGTTTAGACCTCGGAATGCACAGGCCTTCCCCTTGTCAGCTGGACCTCTCCACCCCATCCTGTCCATGACAGCACTAAGCCAGTGTCCACATGAAATAACATCTAAAAAAAAAAAAAAGAAAAAAGAAATGACATCTAAACAGGAAACAAACTCCAGAACCACTCTAGAGAGAGGAGAAGGCTCCATCCAAGAGGAGGAGGAGGAGGAGGAGCACACAAGCCTTCCATCTCCTAAGACACTGGCTGATCCCCATGCTCTCAGAAGCCACATCAGAATGAGGGTGGATCACTCTAAAACCCCAGGACAGCACCCTCTCAATGCTAAAACAACCCTCAAGTGCTTCCTAGCTAAGGCTGGGGAGGGCCACAGGAATATGAATTTCAAAGAGTTGCTGGCTAACATGAGTTCTTGCTTTAGTGACAATAAGTATTAAATCTAAAGCACAAATTTACAGAATGGATTAACTGGAAACTAAGAGAGAAGACAAGAAAGGAGCCAGCCTGAGTAGGTGGAGGGGCACACTCTGATACAGGAGTTCAGAATGATGCACCCACAAAAGCCAAAGGCCAGTTTTCAAGAATCAGTTCTGGTAGGCCAGGGTCCCATCAATTACTATTCCATTCCTAATTTCTTAGTTCACATTGAATCCTCCTGACTTGAGGAGTTTGATTCTCATGGGAGGAGTCCTTGTGGCTGGAATGGCAATTGATCTCAGTCACGTGAGGTGTTACTAGAATCCCAGGTTCATCCACAGGTTTACAGCAATGAAGACTTTGGGCATGGCTCAATGCCCTATAGATCTCATATCCTGGTATCCTCAGTCTTCATGGATAGTGAAAGGATATTAAATCTTACTTTGCCAACTTTTAAACAGACACTCTAAATGATGTGAGCCACAAAATTAAAATCAAGCTTTGTTCTACTTTTAGTTACCTATGAGACATCTGCAGGTCCAAAGTTTTTAACAAAAACCACTTTATATTCTCTCCCAAAGCAGGAAAGGTGGGGGGGGGAGAGGAGGGAGAGAGAGAGAGAGAGAGAATAAATGAATCAACGAATGAATAAAAATGCATGTGTGCATGCATGCAGTTTTAGCTAAAATCATAGCTCCTCCTTTGGCCCTACAAATGTCCAATAGAAGCAGGGCATGGTGCTGCACTCCTGTAATCCCAGCACTTGGAAGGCTGAGGCAGGAAGATCCTTGCAAATTCAAGACCAGCCCAGGTTACAAAGTGAGCCCAAGGCCAGCCTGAACTGCACAGTAAGACCCTGTCTCAAAAGGTCAAAAAAAAAAAAAAAGTCCAATAGATAAATAAAAGTAAACCAAAGCTTGCCTCTCACTTTGTAATCTTCATTACTGTAAATCTTTAGGTCACATTCCTTCTCAGCTCTGCACAAGGGTATGGTGATCATGAGGGAGTGTCATCTAAACCCTGGCAAACCCAGGTAGATTAGCATTGAATTTCCATGACCTCACCCCTGTGAAGACTGAGGAACCAAGCTAAGGGATCCACAGGGACATTCAAGGACAGCCAGAAGCCTCCAGCCATTGTCCTGAACCTGTGATCCACTGGGTTCTGGGAGAAGCAAAGGCAGGGACAATCACTTCCTGTGACCAGAACCACCCTCAAGCCCTGAGGAGCCCAGAGCTAAGAAACCAGGCCCCAGCGAACCAGCAGCTCTTTAGGAGGTGGGGCCGGGGATTTGGCTGAGAGGCATAAGCGCCTGCCTGACAAGTGCGAGGTCATGAGTTCAATCCCAGGTACCAAATAAAAATAAAAATACAAGTAAATAAAAAAAAAAATTGCCAGTCTAATTCCCTCCCCCAGCATCTGCTAGGGGAAGCCTGATCTACATCAGCTCCTCCAGATAGAGTCCCTTCCCAATGTTTTTAGTTAGAGCTTTTCCCTGTGTATCTGTGCTAGTTTTAATTTCTAGTACTAAGTGCAAGAAGTCATGCTAGTCAGCAACAAAATCAAGGTTTTGATGAGTTAACAGGTTAAGGGCCCAGGAGTTTGTCCTTTGTTCCTATGGTGATCTCTATGTCAAGATTATGTCAAAAGTAGCCCTAACAGTTCTTGTACTATTGATAAAACAATCCGTATAATACAGTTCTTTGTAATTTATTTTCAGAAGTCATAATGAACTTTTCTTAGACTAAAGATTAACCAAAATATCTAGAGGTCTATCTTGCTAATTTAAAGATACCAAGGAAGGCCAGGGATTTTGCTCAGTGGTATAGGTGCCTGCCTGGCAAGCTCGAGGTCATGAGTTCAATCCCCAGTACCAAAAAAAAAAAAAAAAAAAAAGGCAGGAAGACATACTTAAAGATACCAAGGAAAGAGTGAAACAAATCCAACATGCACACTGTTTCTCTGGTGTGAGAACCTGAAAGTATAAATAAGTACCAAAATGCATAACAGATACTGGGAACTAGGAAAAAACAAAAGCTTTTATAGACCTCCTCTAAAGCAACTTGGTAAAACACTAAAATCTAATTCTTCCTCCTAACTGTTGTGCTTAGCACCAAGAAATGAGGACAATAATATGAATGAAAGGCACTTTTGTTACCAAGTCATTTGCTTTATCACTGAAAGGGCTTTTCAAAACCAGTCATATTTACCACACAAGTGACATATGCAGTCATCAGCTTGGAACCCCTAATTACAAGTGGATTACAGATCAAAAACTATCATTAACAGCTCAAAATCTGGCTCCAAAGTGCATGAAAGTCACTGTTTAGGAGGGGGAAAAAAAGCTTTCAAAAAGGCACCCTACAATATAAGCCTCTATTATCTGCTATTATAAGGCAGCAATAAAGTTCTTGGTTCTTTAAGGTTTTAAATTCAACAAAATCAATATTAAATGAGGACCAAACACTTGTAATGGAAAAATCCAAAAATGAAATTAATTTCAAGGCAGGGCTGGTGGCACATGCCTGTAATCCAGACACTTGAGAAGCTGAAGGAATTTGAGGCCAGCTTAAGAAACATAGGGAGACCCTATCTCAAAATAAATAAATAAATAAATAAATACTACATACCTTTAACTACAACTACGTGGGAGGCTGAGGTAGGAGAATTTAAGAAGTGCAAAATTGAAAAGGCATTCCAAGAAGATGAATCAAATCTTAAATATTTATGAAGCTAATAATCAGATTTCATCAGGAATTTTCCTTTGTTGCAAATTCAAGAGAGATCATCATTCCAAATGTAACTTTATTTTGAAAAGACGAGTGAACATGGAAACACTAACCTATTTATAAGGAATCAGGATTTTTCATTGAGTTAAAATGAGACTCTGCTTGTGCCTTGTCATTGTGCCTACTTGCAGTAAGTTCAGTTTCCTTTTACAGTCAAGCTTTATTCCACCTCCTAAACTGTAACGTTTCCTCAGATGTCACTGTGCATCTGTTATGACTCAGCTCATAACGGGCAGCAAAGCCTGCAGATGTGTTTGTTACCTCTTCGTCTGCCAGTAATAAGTGCACATCACAGTTACAGAAATGCATAATAGAAAGAGGGACTTCACCAACAGAGATAAAAGTGCAGCAAAGAACCAAAGTGAAATTCCTCTGGCACCTGCATAGAGCTGCAGAACAAACAGCTGACTGGGGAGGGAATGTCAGCAATGGACAAACTGGATATGCAGCCGAAATGTACCTGAGAGGTTAAAATGGACCTTTAGGTCAGATTTCCTTTTAAAAGATAAGCTTTTGAAGAGAGGGGAACAGGTATATAAAAAGATTTAAAATGTTTTATGTACATGTATAGACTCCCCACAATGAATTTTGTAATCATTATGTACTGTGAAAATGTACTAATAAAAATAACAATTTTTAAAAGATAAATTTTTAAAATATCAAAAAAAGATTAACTGTTTCTCCAGCTTCCTTGTGCTGTGAGTAGATCCCCTAATCTACATATACATGTGTGGTAGCCTTTTCTACCCTTTTTGTCTATAAATCGGAGCACCTCTGTGCCTTCCCTTGTGGGGTTGGACTGATTGGCCTACTCATTTGGTCAAACTTTGAATAAACCCACTTTTCCATTTGTACTGCTTTGCTCTGTGATGAGCAAAGGAATCTAGACCACTGAGGCCCAGACTCAGGCCTGAAGGCTCCCACTGGCTACAAAAAGAACTCAGGAACTCAGCAAAGGTGAGCTCTGTAGATACACAGGCAAAGAGGCTTAGTGAATATGAAGACGTCCCAGAGGAGTAAGGCTGGCAATAAACTGAACATTAGAAACGCTCTTGAAAGTACAAAAGATAAAGTGTGGGAAGGTACTGCAAACAGAATTATGATAGCTTGTAAAGCACAGAAAAATGCCTTCTGTATCATAATTTTTTATTTTTTTTTTCAGACACAGTTTCTCTATATGGTTTAAGTTGGTCTTGACCTGTCTCTTAAAAATTGAGAGACTAAGGTAGGAGGATCACTGCAGTTCAAGGCCAGCCTGGGATACAAAATGAGTTCAAGGCCAGCCTAAACTGGATAGTCTGAAAAAGACAAAAATTAAATTTTAAAAAATAAAGAAAGTGCCAGGCATGGTGGCACACACCTATAATCCCAGCCCTTGGGAGGCTGGGTGGGAAGATTGTCCCTCAAATTTGAGGTCAACCTGGACTACATAGTGAGTTCATGGTCAGCCTTAACTATACAATAAAACCCTTTTACCTACCCCCCAAAAAAAGGAAAAAAGTACGAAAGATAAAGGATGAGAGAAAATGGATATTGTGGCATATGCATATAATCCCAACTATTCTGGAGCCTGAGGTAGGAAGACCACAAACTTTAGGCCAACCTGAGCAACTCTGAAAGAGCCTGTACCAAAAAATACAAATAAAAAAGGCTCGGGATGCAACTCAGTAGTGGAGTACTTGCCTAGTATACAGGAGGTCTTCGGTTCAAGCCCTAGCACCGATTCCCTGAAAAAACAGCCAAATGAAAAAGAAAAAGGCAAGAACAAAGAAAGCAACCAGGCAATATTAACTTAGAAGCTAAAATAGGTTGTAGAGCTGAGATGCTGTAACCTGATCATGATGTATACCGATAATCTCCCATTACACTAACAGAAGAAAGCCACAGATAATGGGGCAAGCTGCCACCTTCTCGTATTACAATCTCTTGTACTGCTTAGGATGCTGAGCCTGCTGAACAAAAGTACTTGTAAAAGTAACATCACATATTTGGGGACATCTAGTATTTAAAAAAGAAGCAAAAGCCAGGCATTGTGTACACGCCTATAATCCCAGCACTCAGAAGGCAGAGGCAGGAAAATTGCTGCAAGTTTGAGGCCAGCCTGGGCTACAAAGTGAGTTCAAAGCCAGCCTGAACTGTACTTCAAAACTGTCTCAAAAAGACAAAAATACAAATAAATTAGCAAAAATTTTTAAAAATGTAAAAAATAAGCCAAAGCCTAAAAGGAAACTACCAGGCAAGGAGTTACAGCACTGAGCAAAGAACACCAACATTCTTGTCAGACAAATGTAGACCTGAACCCACCCTTCTACTGTCTGTGCAAGCCTGGGCTTCATCTCGTCTGACCTCCATCATACCCCCTGTTACAGATACAGAAAATACCTACAAAGAAAGATTACTGCGAGGACTGAATGAAATGGTGTGTAAAACATCCAGTTAAAGCCTGCCTCGTATCAGCTAGAAGCAGATCACAAAAGCCCTGAACAAGTTATTCCAACACACATACAAAATAACCCACAAAGCCTGCTTATGTTAAACTCAATTCCAGCATTTGGCTTCCTTAATCACAGCAGTTAAAAAGTAATTTAGTAGAGAAGAGAAATTTCCCACAGAACAAAGTATAGAGGTGGCCAAAGCAAATACTCAGAATCATAACCATCTGTGAGGCCTGGAGCAATGGTGGTGAACCCGTGACACTTGTGCTGCAGCCGGGGGTCTGTCCTCACTGAAAGCTCTCAAGGGGTCCCCCATCACTGGTTGAGAAATGAAACCTCAAGTGACGTGATTCCATATTACACTCTTACCATGTCTGCTTTCCACAATGACAGCAAGTCACTAAAAAAAGATAAGTAGTGTTTCCAAAACAACAATTACTTCCTAAACTGGGCATGACAGCACACACTTGTAATTCCCACACTCTGAGAGGCTAAGGTAGGAGGACTGCAAGTTCAAGGCCAGCATGGGCAATTTAGTAATTTAATAGTTTACTAAGATCTTGTCTCTAATACAACAACAACAATAATAATAATAATAACAATAACAATTATTATTATTATTTAAAGGGCTGGGGATGTAGTTCAGTGTGAAGGTCCTGGGTTTAATCTCCAGTACCACAAAAGAAATGTTTAACAATATTAAGATGTTTGCCAGGGCCAGGGATTTAGCTCAGTGGCATACGTGCCTGCCTGGCAAGCGTGCAGTCGTGAGTTTGATCCCCAGTACCCCCCCCCCAAAAAAAAGATGTTTGCCAGCATCCTTGGTTTTGTAGTCTATAAGTGCCAAGAGCACAACCAAGTTTTAACAATGAAAACTCTCAGCTGCTGTCAAATGTCCTCCAAGGAGCAAACACAGAACTCCATCTCCAAACCCACTATACACCATAAAAACCTGAGTTTGGGAATAACAGGCAATGGAAGGATTCAGTGAGATGAGAACTCAGCAAATTGGGGGGCAGAGATTAATATGTTTTAAAACTAATTCAGTGATGGATATGCAACTCTGAAAATGCCAACACCACTGAACTATACACTTCTTATTTAGGGAGGGGTTATTTTTTGAGACAAGGTCTCCCTATGTAGTCCAGGCTGGCCTTGAAATGGTAGTGATCCTTCGGTCTCCCAACTGCCAGGATTACAGGCATGCACCACCATGCCCAACTGAACTGTACACTTTAACTGGCTTAGCTAGCTACATGGTATATGAATATGTCAGTAAACCTGTTTTTAAAAAAATTCAGCAAGATGGAGGAATAGCTCAGTGATACAACACTTACCTAACAGCCACAAGCCCCTGGGTTCAAGCCCCAGAACCACTAATAAAAAATGAATAAATACTCAAACTCAAGCTCCATCCCAGATCTAATGGGTCAGAATCAAAGGTGAAAATCCAGAGTTTTCTAAAGACTCTCTAGCTGATCCCAAAGAAGCTGTTCTTGGACATTTACAGCCCACTGCCAGAGAGCAGTGATGAACACTGCCTACCACAAACTGCAGTCAGGCTGGGAGACCAAGGGGTCTGAGCACCTCTCAATGGTGACTGCTTGCAACAGCAAGAAAAGTGGTGACCACCTGGTCATTATTCCTGTAACATGGATTGGTTCATTGCTTTTGCAAAGAAAAACTAATAAATGTAATTACTATTAAGTTTAAAAACATAATCACTAATATCCCAGATTCACATCTAATAATCTATTTCATTGTCAACTTCATGTCACATTGAAACATAATACAAATGATGATACTGTATATGTATTGCCATCTTCTCAGAAACAAACATCTCTAAGTGGTATATACTTATATATCTACACTCATTCTCCAAGTGCTAATTGTTCTAATTTCTATTTGAGTGGTTCTATTTCTATTTCTATAATACAATAACAAAGTACAAAACTGTCAGGCATAGGGTACTCAGGAGACTGAAGCAGGAGTCCTGCACGTTTGAAACTGGTGTGAGCAACTTAGTGAGACCCTGTCTTAAGATAAAAAAAGCTGGAGAGGTCATTCAGCATAATGGCTTTGGGGTCAGTCCTCTGTATCACATACACATACATACTGTACAGGAAAAGAAAAAATTGTTCCAAATATTTAAAAATTAAATAATATTTAATTAGACCAATAACGAAACTAGATAGCCAATGCTAAAAATTCCAAGGATGAAATTTAAATTTCTCAGTAAGCTAAACATTTCTTAGTATAGGCACAGCAATTAGAAAAAGCTGCACTTTGGAAAATTTTTAAATCATTCTGGTTTATGTTTTGCAAACTCCAGCAGAAAACTAATGTTAGGGTTCACTAAAACAAACTGCTAGTATCTCCTGTTTCCTCCAAGAGCAAACATGAAAGCCATTATTAGCTCAGATTTTCTTTTGAAAAGTATGATCCCTCTTACAATATTATGGAAAACAGGAATGAGGATTTAATCAAAATAGCATTTTATAAAGTAATATGAACACTTTTATTTTTAATTTTTAAACTTCAAAATCTAAAGATTTACCCAAAGTCTAAGTATTTCTGAAGCTAGTAGCTAAAGCAGGTTTCCTTCCACTCCCTTACAAGACTGATGCCTAAGCTCTCAGATTCATGTGCAAGAGGACAACCTTTATTTGTATGTGAGAAACAGTCTAATAATCTCCTGAACATGCACATTACAACTTAATTGAAACCACCAAAAATGGAGTTTTAGATAAGTATTTATTGTCAAGGAATAATACAATATACTGAAATTTCCTAAGTAGTTATGTTTTAGCAATAAAAAATGTACATACTCACAGAAAATGTCTAAAAGAATACATATCAAAAGGTTACTTTTTATAGTTGTTACACTTTTCAATTTTCCTATATTAAATATATATTTTTATAAAAAGGAAAGGTACATTTTTGTTGGCTTTTTTTGTTTTTTGAGACAGAATCTAGCTATGTAGTTCAGGCCAGCTTATTAAGTCCACTCTGTAACCCAGGCTGGCTTGAAAATCACGGTGATCTTCCTGCCTCAGCCCCCAGTGCTGGGATTGAAAGCGAGAGGGCCACCACACCCACCTTTATTAGATGGCTGTCTCGTCTTCACAGTGTGGGGATCACACCCAAGGCTTTGCACTTGCTGAGCAAGTACTGTACTCTACCACTGAGCTATGTTCCAAACTTTTTTTTTTTTGGACCAGGGATCGAACTCATGACCTCACACTTGCCAGGCAGGTACTTATGCCACTGAGTTAAATCCCTGGCCTGTTTCAAACTCTTTATTGGCTGTTTTGTTTTGCTTTTGGTTTTCTGACACTGGGTCTCCCTATGCAGCAGTTCAAGCTGGCTTTGAACTCACTAAAAAGCCTAGGCTGACCTCAAATTTACAGAGACCTTCTTTCCTCAACTTCCCAAGTGTTGGGATTAAGGTTTCCACCACCACACACAATTTGGCTTTATTTTTTATTATAAAGCCAATGACACTTCATTCTGTTAAATAAGTGTTCCAATGAGCCTAGCAAAGGAGGTTGGCTTTACAGACAAAAAAAAGCTGAAGAACAAGCTGTGGTGGCACACACAAGCAGGCCAACACTTAGGAGGAGGCCAAGGCAGGAGAATGATTGTGAGTTCAAAACAGCCCACGCTACATATGCTGAGTTCAGGGACAACTAAATTACAGAGGGAGACCCTGCCTCAAAGTTTAGACAAGGGCTGAAGAAGGCAGAAACCAACACAAACCTAAAATGACCATTTCAAAGTTACTTTTCTTTAAGAAGGGGACATGGAAACAAAAGAATAGAAAAATGATTGATTAGTTAGCATCAGATAAAGTTCCCTTTTTTGGATAAGAAAGCACAAGGAACTTCCTTGTCTTGGGATGAAAGCTGCCCTGTATTGGAATCTAACCCTGCTTTCTCAGCAGGGCAAATAATTCAGTTTAGTTTCACGATGGTGACATAAAACTTTAGTGTGAGTGACTCTACTATGATTTTCAGCCTGGTTCGTCAGGGCCTAAAGCAAGAACTGAGTCCAAAACAATGGTTTCCTGTAATTTTTATTTAACAACCCAAAACTGCTGGGAAAAAGAAGAAAAAAAAAAAAAAAAAACCTCTGCACAATAAACTTTTTTTTAGGTACCAGGGGATGAATTCCAAACCTTCAAGCAGGCCAGAGAAACAGCTCAGCGGCACAGTGCCTACCTGGCAAGCACAAGGTCCTGAGTTCAATTCTCAGCACCAAAAGAAAGAAAAAAAAAAAAAAACTTCACAGAGTTACACTTCTAGTCCTTTTTTCATTTTGAGACAGGGTCTAGCCAAACTGCTCAGGCTGGGCTTCACCTTGTGATGTTTCTGCCTCAACAGTGCTGGGGTCCTGGATATTTGCCAACACATGGCTTTTTTTTTTTTTTTAACGTTTTCAACAAGTGGCTTGCTTTCTTCACATAGTGTTACATTACTTCATACCATTACTAGCATCATTAATACTGTTAACATCTCAAACATATTAGTAAGTAGTCTTACTCTTTGCTACGTGAAGAATGATCAGTAAGCTATCAGAATGAGAATCATCCCAAATACTGAAATGTAAAATCTAGACAGAAAGATGACACGCTGGGAGGCTCACAAACTCAAGCCCAGCCTGGGCAATTTAGTGACTTAACAAGGCTATATCTCAAAATTTGTTTATCTTTTGTTTGTTTTTTTGAGATGGGGACTCCCTTTGTAGTTACGTTGATCTTGAACTATGTAGCATAGACTGGTGATCCTCTTGTCTCAGCTTTCCAGTACTAGAATTACAGGAGTGCATAACCACACCCCATGCTCAAAAAACAAAACAAAACAAAAAAGGCAGAGAACTTAGCTCAATACAAAGAACCTGAGCTCAATCTCCAGCACTGTCCACAAAAAAGCAAAATCTTGGGCTCCATCTTAACCCTTCAGAGTTAAATTTGAATTATAGGATCATGTGATTTGCAGGCACACTAAAATGTAAGACCCTCTAACATTCAGCTTTCATTCAAAGGCCACAAAGGGTCAGAGGGACAAAATCAAGACCTCCTAAGGATAAACCTTAAGGAGGCACTACCACATGTCTCAGATCTAAACCACACCCACTTAGGAAGAACCTGTTCCAAAATAAAAAAGGGCACCACAGTGGCACAGGTCTGAATTCCAGTACTCTGAAAGCCTGAGGCAGGTAGACTGCAAGTTTCAGCTCAGCCTGAACAACTCAGTGACTTAGTGAGACCCTGTCTCAAAAGATTTTAAAAGGGGGGTGAGTTGGGCAGGGTGGCTCAAACCTGTAATTCTAATACTTGGAAGGCTGAGGCAGGAGGATCACTGTGAGTTGAAAGCCAGCCTGGGCTACATAGTAAATTGAAGGTCAGCCTGAACTACACAGTGAGAACCAGTCTCCAAAAAAAAAAAAAAAAAAAAAAAAAAAAGGCTAGGGGTTCTTTCTACTATGTTTAATTTAATACCACTTACAGGTAATGCGATTTCTACTGTAAATACCAACGTTATACCAATTGTACAAAAGAAATTAATCTTTGATTTGAATCATTAGGCAATACCTTAGCAACATTTTAAAGGTTATTCTATCATATATCCTTTATTCTCACAACAACCCTGTTATTATCAGCACTTCTCATTTTTTTATTTTTGTTTTGGGGAGTTTCTTGGTAGTGGGGATCGAACTCATGACCTCATGCTTACCAGGCAAGCTCTTGAGCCACTGAGCTAAATCCTTGGCCCTTGTTTTGTTTTTTGAGACAGTCTCACTATGTAATTCAGGCTGGCCTTGAACTCACCCAGACCTCACCACTATTATGAGATTAAAGCAGACATGAACCTAAGTCTTCTTAACACCCAGGCTACTGCTATTAATGCAGTCCTATAGCTGTCTGCCACTGATCATTGCAAAGTTTATTAATTTTAGCACATCTACCTCAGACTCTTCCGCCAGCTCATCGCTGAAACACAACACTTGTCCCTAGATTGATGTCCCTTAATTAAGCTGGTTGGTTTGCCTCTGAGGCATCTCAGAAAGCCTCACTCTACACTGAGCATATGAAGTTGTTCAGAACACTCTTCAAACATTTTTGTCCCAATTATAAATGTTATCTCATTATAGCGTGCTAAAGAACAGCTGCCTGGATAGCTTGCTGACACTCCTAAATATACCCAGCCCAAGACAATCTACTGAAAGGGAACCTACTAAATTGGCTGAGTAGCTGGCAAAGACTATATCAAAGAACCTCATTTTAGTTATATGACTACTCAATACCACTGTCATTGTTTAAAAAAATCAGATGAGATTAAAATATTTGGAATGTCACAAGGATATAGCTCAGCAGCACAAGCGCCTGCCTGGCCAGCATGAGGCTGTGAGTTCGATCACTGGTACCAAAAAAAAAAAAAGAAAATTTTATGAAGTAGCACCAATAATGCCATTGGGAATGTGTCAATAAAACATTTGGATTGTCCTGTTTTTAATCTCGTAAATTAATAATGTTAATGGAAATTTTAATGACTTTTTTTCTGTGCTGGGAATTGAACCCAGTACCTTCACCATGTGAGGCACAAGGTCCAGCAGCCCAATATGAAGTTTTAATGATAATTCTCACTACTAACAAGAGTATAAAGAAATAAGCTTTAGTAAGAACATATACCTTTTTGGTAAGCAATTTTATAATGCACCAAATGTCTTAAATTTACACATTTTCTGGCAGTAACATGTATTTATGAATCTATCATAATAGAGAAGTTAGGACACTCACATGTCACTAGTAGGAGTGAGACAGGAGATTAGGGTGTGGTAAAACACGCTGGAGAAGTAGGTGTAACTTGTTAATTAGAAAATCCCGGGACAATCACAGGGGTGGGCACATCTGTAATCCCAGCGCATGGGAGGCTGAGGCAGAAGGACTGCCACAAGTTCCAGGCCAACCTGTGTTACACAGTGATTTCAAGAACAGCCTGGATTACATGGTAAGACCTGTCTCCAAAAAAAAGAAAACAGAAGAGGGGAGGGGAGGAAAAGGGAGAAGAGGAGGGGAGGAGAGAAGATCCCAGGGCATAGGCACAGAACAGTTCCCAAAGCCCTGCACATACCTTCTCGAGAGACCTCAAGCAGGTTTGCCATCTGACAGCCTAGACCTGACCTCATCCTGAGTCTTGGGTAACACAAAAAGGACATCCACACTGAGGCTCTGCCGCTGTGTTCTCTTGTTGGTGGCTACCCTCACACTGTAGGGTACACTTCTTTTCCTGCTTGCACTTGGCCCAAACTCATTCTGCAGAGCCTGTTTCTTTTCCTATCTTTAATAAAACTTTGCTACCATATTTTCTGCTTTGCTTTCTGCTTAGTTTTCCACTTTGCTACAGAAAAAAATTAGAAAACACCTTGAGAAAGACTTCCAAAACCCAGAGAGAGGAGTATAAAACGATGCAAGTCACTTCAGAAAACAATTTGGAGTTCTAGGTTAACATAACTACCATATGACCCAGCAATTCCACTAGCTGGCGTATACTCAAGAGAGACGAACAGATATATCATGCAAAAACCTGAGCACAAGTGTTTATAGAATCGTTATTCTTTTTTTTTTGGTGGTATTGGGAACTGAACTCATGACCTTGTGCTTGCCAGGCAAGTGCCTACAGAACTGAGCTAAATAAATCCCAGTCCTAGAATAATTATTCACAATAATTAAGTAAAACAAAATATAAACAAGCTGGGGAAGATGATAATTTAGTGAGACTGTATCTCAAAAAAAAAAAAAAAAAAAGAAGCAAAAGCAGAAACCCCCAAACATTCAATTCAACTGATGAATGGACAAACAACATGTACAATGGACTGTTATACGGCCATAACAATGAAGGAGTAGAGGATAATACTGGAAATATGCTAAGTGAAATAAGCTAGATACAAAGGCCAATTAACATCTGATTGCATTTACATGAAACACAAGCAAATCCAGTTAGTGGTTACCAAGAACTGGAGAAGCGGGAAAGTACAACTAATAACGGGCATAGTTTCTTTTGTAGAGGTAAATTAGATTAGTGGTGACAGTGAAACAATTTTGTGAGTTCATGAAGGAAAAACACTGAAAGGGTAAATTTTTAAATGTTAAGCTAAGGGACTGGGCATTTAGCTCAGCAGTGTAAGCACCTGCCTGGTGAGCACAAGGTCATAAGTTTGATCCCCAGTACCAATACATACATACATACATACATACATACATACATAAATAAATGTTAGGCTGGGTGTGGTGGCACATGCCTGCAGTTCCAGCACTCGGAAGGCTGAAGCCAGAGGATCAATACAATTTTAAGGCCAACCTGGGCTACCTAGTGAATTCAATGCCAGCCTAAACTACATAGCAAGAACTTGTTCCAAAAGGGGGGGGGGGGCTGAGGATTTTTAGCTCAGTGGCGTAAGCACCTGTCTTGCAAGCGCACAGTCGTGAGTTCAATCCCCAGTACCAATTAAAAAAAAAATTTTTTTTATTTTGAAGGTAGTAAAATACAACAGAACAAGACAGAATAAATCCAATCGAGGCAATGCAGTGAAACTGGTACAGAACTGATATATCATAATACAATAAAGTTTTATATTAAAAGAATCTATCATAGCGAGGCATGGTTGCATATGCCAGTAACCCCAGTTCTTGGGAGGCTAAGGCAGGAAGATTCCCAAGAGTCTGAGGCCAGCTGGGGCTACATAGCAAGACCGTGTCGCAACACACAAACAAACAAAGGAACTAGATATTCACAAATGAAAGTTTATGGATGCCTACTTCACACCATACAAATTAACTCGAAATGGATCTCTAAAACATAAATGTAAATGCTAAAACTATAAAATTTTTAAAAGAAACAAAGGTATAAATCTTTTCCTTCATGGATTAGGCACCTAAAACACAAGCAAACCAAAAAAAAAAAAAAAAAACTTCAACAAAATTTTAATTTTTATGTTGAAGGCAGCTCTGAGAGCCTCAGGGACTTGAGCTGAGATTCCCACAAAGGAAAAAGGTGTCTAACCTTGGGGAACTGTGTGCTCAGCTGCAGAGGGATGGGGTGCACCTGTAATCCCAGCACTAGCACTCTGGCAAGTCTGAGCCCACTCTGGGCAATTTAGCAACTTAGGGAGACTTTGTCTTGAAATTTAAAAAATAAAAACAAAAACAGCTCAGTCAGGGCTGAGGATATAGCTCAGCGGCAAAAGCTTGCCCAGCAAGTACAAGGTCATGAGTTTGATCTCCAGTACCCCCCCTCAAAAAAAGAGCTCAGTGTAAAGGCCCTGGATTCAATCCCTAGTACTGCAACAAATAAAGGACAGAGACACAGTTCAGCTGCTCAGCACACATGGTCTGAGTCCAATCTCCAGTATCAAAGAAAAAAAAAAACCGAAACAAAACATAAGACAACACAACAATCACTGCACACTGCCACTGAGCTACTTACTCACAGCCTGGATGCTTAACCATTAAGATTAAATGATTGTGGTGAAAGTAAGGTCCAAAAGAAATATACATGAGTGGCCCTGAAGCAAGGCCAGCAGATCGCTGTAGCTGCTGATTTCAAACAGGAGCCTAAACAGAATTCTTTCTGTGGTCTGTTGGCCATTTCAGAACTTTGGAAATGGAATGGTCAATTCATCAGAAAGTAGTAGCAGGTGAGTATGGCGGACTTTAGGGGGCCTGCAGGGGACAGACCCTGGCGCCTCCGGACCTGCACAGTGCGGTTGACTCAGGATGCCAGGAGAACAAGGAACTCCCTCCCCCTCTGGGGCGGCTGTGAGTGTGGCCGACTTTGGGCAGCTCAAAGGAGAGAGACCCTGGCGCAACGGGACCTGCACCGTGCGGTTGACTTGGGGTGCCGGGAGAACAAGGAACTCTTCCCATCTCTGGGGGGGCGACTGTGATCCTGCCTACGTGTGGGCTGAGAATCAAACATCTCATGTCGTCCTGCCCCCCATCCCGTGTCCTCCCCTCTCCCTCCCCCTGCTTAGCAAGTGGGAACCAGTGAACTACACATCTTGTGAAAAGATTGGCTTTGTTATTTAGTATGAGCTCTCCATATGCAAAGATAAGGACAACCGTTTGGAAGAAAACAAGAGACAATATGACAGATAGTGAAGATTTCTGGTTGTCTAGCTTTGAAATTTATGCTTTCTTATGTCCCATTCTGTTCTGTTTTGTTGTGTTTAATTTTACTCCCTTTTAAAATAAAATTTAAAAAAAAAGAAATATAAATGAATGGTAACTGATGTTATTTTGAAACTAAAATGTACAAGCTGCTTTTTTAAAACTAGGTTAGGGGCTGGGGATTTAGCTCAGTGGCATAAGCACCTGCCTTGCAAGTGTGTGGTCATGAGTTCGATCCCCAGTACTGATAAAAAATAAAATAAATAAAAACTAGGTTAAGCCAGGTGTGGTGGCACATGCCTCTAATATCAGCTGTGGGGAGGTTGAGGCAAGAGGATCACAGCACATTCTCAAGTCCCAGGCCAGCTTGGGATCCACAGAGCTCAAACCCAGCCTGAGCTACACAGCAAGATTCTGTCTCAAAAAAAACCAAACTAATAAAAAAAAATTGCTAACTAGAAGAATAGAACCACACCAAATCTTCAACAGAGGAATGCATAAATAACATGAAATATAGCCACATAATGAATAGTGAAATACTTAGCATAAAATAGAATAAAATAATCATACATGGTACAATGTGGATAAACCTAAAAACAATATGCTAAGTGAAAGAAGCCAGGCACAAAAAGTCATTTATTGTATGACTGCATACATAAGAAATGTCCAAAATGGAGACAAGAAGGTCAGTCATCACCAGGAGATTCAGGAATGGGGGAACAGGAACAGACTGCTAATAGGTACGGAGGGGTTTTTGTGGATGACAAAAATGTTCTGGAATTAGTGGTGATAGCTGTCAAACACTGTGAATAAACCAAAAACCACCAAATTGTATGCTTTTAAATAATGAGTTGTATGGTATGTGAATTCTTGTATATCTTGATTTTTTAAACAGGGAATGACATATACCCAAAGATATTTACCTATATAGATATATCTATAGCCAGGCACGGTAGTGCACACCTGTAATCACAGCACTCCAGAGGCTGAGGCAGGAGGATTGTTGCAAGTTTGAGGTCAGCCTAGGCAACAAACTGAGGTCAAGGCCAGCCTGAATTACACAGTGAGAGTGAGACCTTGTCTCAAAAAAACAAACCAAAGCAAACCAAACCAAACCCCAAGATATATATTAAGGAAAACACTAACGAAGAATACTTAACCCAGACTAGGACAGAATGTGATGAAGAAATGCTTCTCAAGGTGACACTAATACTAAAGGAAATAATCCTGTAAATGACCTTCTTCCCCATCTCCTCTCTTCCCTATTCTCACAAAACTCACAAATCACTTACCTGCCACCCAAAGCAATACTCATTCCCCAAATTATTTCAATAAAAATATTCTTCCTGGGCCAAAGAATTAATTCAGTGGCTCAAGGACTTGCCTAGTAAGTGCGAGGTTGTGAGCTCAATCCCCAGTACCAAAAAGGAAAAAAAAAACTTCCTGTAAGAAAATAATTCAGGGGCCAGGGATTATGCCAGCGACATTAGCGCCTGCCTGGCAAGCACAAGGTCATGAGTTCAATCCTGGGTAGCAACAAAAAAAAGAATTCAGATGGGCATGGTAGCACACACCTGTAATCCCAGCACTCGGGAAGCTGAGGCAGGAGTATTGTCACAAATTCGAGACAAGCCCGTGCTACAAAATGAGCTAGCTCAAGGGCAGCCTGAACTGTATGGTGAGACCTTGTCCAAAAAAAAAAAAAAAGAAAGAAAAGAAAACAATTCAGAGCTCACCTAAATCATCATCTCAGTGGATTTCTGTTCATAAAAGAAAAAGTAGGTTAACTGACCTAAAAGAATTATCTGAGAATTTCTTTTTTTTTTTTTTTTTTGGTACCGGAGATCGAACTCACGACCTCACACTTGCAAAGCAGGCACTTAAGCCACTGAGCTAAATCCCCAGCCCTATCTGAGAATTTCAGAGTTCAACAAACACAGGGCTCAGAGGGAAGTCACAAAAGGAAGTGGCTTTTTTCTTAAGGATCTACTGCCTTCATCCCCTGCCCACCTGCCCCAAGTTTCCCCTAAATACTTCATTCTTTAGAACATGCATGTTTTGAGCTTTTAAGTTTTCCATGGTAGTCTCTAATAAGGCAGAAACTGTAACTACGTATAAATGAAATTACATCAGAAAGTACCTAGACTTTGTCATAATAGAAAAGAATCACATAACCTAACTTTGATCAATAATCAGTAACCACCATTAGATTTAGTTGTGACTTTAAAATTTTTTAATGTGAAATACTTTAATCTGCCAGGTGTAGCAATGGACACCTGTAACCCCAGCTACTCAGGAGGCTGAGGCAAGACATCTGCAAATTCTAGGCCAGTCTAGGCAACTTAGTGAGACCCTATCTCAAAATAAAAAGGACTGGGTAGAGTACATAACTAGCATGTGCAAGCTTCTCCCTGTATTCAATCTCTACCACCAATAAAATAAAATATTCACAATTTTACACACAACCTATGGCAGAATACCACTACCAAGACCTCTTAGAAATATTCTGCAAAGTATCACAAAGAAGGAGAAAATAAAGAATGGAGTTCATACTAATAGGAACTAATGATGCCACTCTAAGTGAATTTTTTTTTTACTTTTTTTTTTTTTTTTTTTTTCCGGTAGCAAGGATCGAACTCACGACCTCATGCTTGCCAGGCAGGCACTTAAGCCACTAAGCTAAATCCCCAGCCCTAAGTGAATTTTTTTAAACCAATCAAGTAAAAAACAGAAAATGTCAGTTCAAAGACACATGGTGATGAAATTAGGATTCAGAAAGATCTCTTTGGAACAATGGACAGAAATTAGCAAAGAAAAATAAGACTATAAAAAGTCAAATACAAAAAAAAAAAAAAAGAGGCAGATATAGCTGGGTATGAAGGTACATGCCTGTAACCTCAGCCATTGGGAGGATGAAGCAGAAGGATCACTGCAAATTTAAGGTCATCCTGGGTTACACAGTGAGACCTGTCTAAAAAACAACAACAAAAGCCAAATACAACAGGTATAGTGATACACATCTCTAATCCCAGCACTCAGGAGGCTGAGGCAGGAGGACTGTGAGTTTAAAGACTGGCTGGGTATACTGCAAGACCCTGTCTCAAAACACACACACACACACACACACACACACACACACACTCAATCAATCCAACAGAAAACCAACCAATCAAACCAAGCCAAAACCAAAAGAGTTGGTATAACACTCCTAAGAGGGAAAAAAGTAGAGATAAATTCACTATCAGACAGGTATAAACATTGAAAAGAAGGTATTGAAAGAAGGGAGAGTGGAACAACAGAAGCCTGAGGCAAAAGAATCACAAGTTTAAGTTCAGCCAGGACCACTTACTGCGAGGGATTCTGTCTCAAAATAAAAACAGGCTGGACAGGTAACTCAGTGGTAGAGCATGTGCTAGACTTGTGTTCAGTCCCTAGTACTGAGAGAGGAGAAAAAAAAACTAAAAGAAAATAGGATAACTTATTTTAAAGTTGCATGGATGGAAAATTACTAAGTGTTGAGTTCCTCAAATGCAGGGATCAAAACTGACGTTTCAAAAAAAAAAAAAAAACGGTCTCAAGCTGGCGTTGCAGCACATGCCAGTAATCCCAGCACTCAGAAGGCTGAGGCAGGAGGACTGCTGTGAGTTCAAGGTCAGCCTGAACTACACAGCAATATCCTGTCTCAAAAAAAAAAAAAAAAAAAAAAAAACCAAAAGATAGGGTCTCACTAGATTGCCCAGGTTTGCCTTGAATCCTAGGCTCAAGTGATACATCCATGTCAGCTACCCACAACTGGGACTACAGACATGTGCTACCATGTCCAGCCACACCAAATTTTATGGTCACTACATCTGCAAGGCCTAACAGAGCTCAAACCATAACTGACAAACTGTATCATATCCACTGGATGACATACACGTGAAAGCACACACAATGTGTAAGGAAAAACTGTTTAGTCTGGAAAAGAAAAACTTAAGTGAGACAAAATAATTGTCATTGAATAAAGAAGAGATTGGAGCTATACAAAAACAACTACTGAAAACAAAACTGGAACTACTGACTAGAAACTCCAGGGAGAGTGTGATTATTATTGGGGAAATCTTTCAAAAATGACAAATTTGCAGGGGGGCACAGTGGCTGGCCTCTGTAATCCCAGCACTCAGGAGGCACAGCCAAGAGGACAACCACAAATTCAAGGCCATCCTGGGCTATGTATGTAGTGAGTTCAAAGTCAGCCTGAAGTAATGAAACCTTCTCAAAAAAAGCAAGGGGGCTGGGGGGGGCAACACCAAACAAATGACAAAACTGCACGTGAAAAAAATCACATATTGTATGAAAAATGTGTCCAGATTATCTCCAAAATCTCTTTCAAATCCTTATGATTCTCCAACTAGAAGCAAGTCCAGACAGCCAGGTGTGGTGGCACACTCCAGTAATCCTAGCCCTCGGGAGGCTGGGGCAGGAGGACTGTCACAGATTTGAAGCCAGCCTGGGCTACACAGTGAATCTAACACCAGGCTGAATAGCAAAACCTTGTCTCAAAAAAAAAAAAGTCCAGAAAATTAACTATTTTCCTTTCAGTCATGCCTGTGGTTTTTTAAAAAAAATTTTTTTCAGGGATTTAGCTCAGCGGCATTAAGCGTCTGCCTGGCAGACATGAGGTCGTGAGTTTGATCTCTAGTACAAAAAAAAAAAGCCCCAAAACCAGCAGTTTCTTTAATTAAAAGGAACATCCTGCCAAAGAAGGAAAAAGGTTATTTTCTGAATAAAAATACTTATTATGAAAACTATTTTGCTTGGGATCAGACACAGCCCTGCAAGTGAGACTAGGTCTTCAACTACAGCTAGGTCACTCACTTCCTATTTGGCTAGAGGCAAATGACTTCACCTCTCCACCTGAGTTAAAACAATAATTTAAAACACCCAAAAGAGCTGGGAATAGCTCTCCATGATAAGAGCACTTTCCTAACATGTATGGACCCTGAATTTAAAAAAATAATAAAATACCAGTATTATAGGAGGCTAATTTAATTAACAATTGAAAAATGCTTTGGAAATTTATGTGAAAATGAATTTTTTACTTTATTCACATAGTAAAGTTGAACAAATAGATGTGTTATTTGCTAACACACCCAAATTTCTCTTTGGCAGAAAAAGATTTACAAATAAGAAGAGGAAAGCTAGGGCTAGTACCTGCCTGGCAAGTACAAGGTCACAAGTTCGATCCCCAGTACCAATGAAATGAAACAAAACAAAACAAAAAAATAGATGAGGAGAAAAGCTAGTATGAATTCTGTAGTACCAGATTAGAGTCAGAGATATGAGTTATGAATTTGTTTATGGTTATGGTTAGATTTATATAAGGATACAGAAACAAACATACATATATATGTGTACATACATGTAACTATTTCCTAGCTCTGTCCTGAGGGGCCTAGAAGCATTAATGCCCAGAAACAAGGAGTGCACTAACCATGTTCAGGCATCAGATCTTGGTTTCTAAGTATTTTTCTCCAATGAAAGGCACTCCTTAGAAGTTCCAAGAACCTTCCAAGGCTCCTTGGAAAAATGGCTGAGTTTACAGATAGGGAATGGAAAATACATAATAAAACTGTAGCAGCTTATCAGAGTGGTAGAAAAAAAATACTTCCAAAGGACAAAACGGGGGAGGAGCCAGGAGAGGCCACACAACTGTAGTTCCATCACTGGCTAGAACAGGAGGATTACAAATTCTAGCCCAGCCTGGGCAACTCAGCTACTTAATGACACCCTGTCTAAAAAAAAAAAAAAAAAAAAAACAACAACAACAAAACAAAACCCTGCCATGGGTGTATCTCTGCAAAGGCCCTGGGTTCAATCCTTGGTATGGGGGAGGGAGGTTCCAAAGAACAAAGGTGTCAATGTTAAAATGGCCAACACTGCAACAATTTCAGCAACAAAATATAGTATTGGATTCCAACCAAACCAAAAAAATAATCACAAGTCCATACTGTCATAAAAGCTTTATGAGATAAATGAGTATTATAAATACCAT
>PVJX010007029.1:0-73531 GCA_004027295.1 Dolichotis patagonum | reverse complement strand
CCAAACAGACCCAGCCCAGATGCCGATCTCCAGGCAGTTCCCTGTGGATGAAGGGTGGGCCTACCAGTCCCAAAGAGTCGCGCAGAGATGCAGGTCTGCGCAGACTTTCGAACCAAACAGCCCAGGCCACTCTACGGGTCCGAGAGTTTCGGGTCCCAAAGAGGCAGCCTGAGATGCTGCTTTCTGGGAGACTTCCTGGGGTGAAGGGTGGCGCTACAGGCCCAAAGAGACCTGGCCCAGATGCCGATCTCCAGGCAGTTCCTTGGGGATGAAGGGCGGGCCTACCAGCCCCAAAGAGTCACGCCGTGATGCAGGTCTGCCTCTTTCCAACTTTTCAAAGAAATATTTGATCAGCCTCAGGTGCATTACTAACCCAGAAATTTAAATTCATGGAATCATTATCCAAATATTTTTATATTACTTTTCAAATAGATCCTTAAATATATTTCTATTATTTCCAATGCTATTATTCTAGATATGTGATTAACTTGCTATATCAGACTCATCTGCTCACATCTGGACCTGCAAGGGATGTAATGTTTCATTCCTTATTTCTTACGTGACTGTCACTTTTCGTCGTTAGGCCACCATGTCTGTTCATGTCTCTATCAGTGCTTGGTTTTTTTTTGGGGGGGGGTACTGGGGGTCGAACTCATAACCTCATACTTGCAAGGCAGGCGCTTATGCTGCTGAGCTAAATCCTCAGCCCCAGTGCTTGTTGTTGCCTTTTAACAATTATGACTCTAGTCATTCTTCCTGTGTTCCTTTTCACTGCTGCTTGTCACTTTAGTTTTTCTGTTTTGATGAGTGTAGCAGTAGCTATCATAAAGAAGCTAAATAAATAAACCCAATTCAGAGGATAATAAGATACAATTTTAATTAAAGGTCATATAGGGGTCTGAGATGATTCCATGTTGGCAAGGGCAGACACGATTCAGTTGCAAGTGGTTATTCAGAGCCTTAGATTGATATTACCTCACACAGCCAGACACAGAGTGCCCACATTTGCCTTAGGACTGATGAGATGAGCTGTTACAAATGGTCTTGGGAGGTCATTATGCACAGAGCTAAGAAATGAAAACAATAGTTTCTGCTTCTACTTCATGGGTGGCAGTCATGCTTACCTGGCCACGGAAATAGCATCCAAAGCTCCTCAGCCCTTTCTCGTTGACAGCACTACAGTGTCGAAGAGAGCAGCAATGACAATTGTTTCAGTGATGCGCTCACCTGGGCCTACAATTTGCTTTGCAGGATTTGTTTTCCTTGATAATGAATTAAATTTCTTAAACAAATATGAATGTCTCTCACTTCCTTCATGCACCATTTAGGAATCAGAAATCGTAAATTGCACACAGAATATCTGAAATACTTTAATGTAGTCTGTATTACTCAGGAAGCTGACCCACTGCTCTTAATTTAGACATTCTGAACTCCAAGTTTTGTCTTCAAAGGAAGGATGCGATAAAGTAGCAAAGATGTTGCTTTTCATGTGGCTTTTATTCTTATGAAAATAATTAGCAAATGATTTTAAGTGGACAAAAAAGTTATGGCAATCCAGAACTTACCACACCATATTATCTTTTCTTAGAAATATTTTATTATGTTATCAATCCAAAGATTAGTTTTATGTTAGTTACTTCTTTATAGCTATAAGCAACTCCCAAAGAGGATCTTTAGTACAGTAGAATTGTATGAAATGAGTCATAGTTTAGAATATTATTATGAGTTCTGATTAAAAATTAGGACCACAAAGGCCTGGAGGAATAGATCAGTGGCACAAGCACTTGCCTGGCAAGTGCAAGGTCCTGAGTTTGATTCCTGATACAAAAAGAAAAAAGAAAAGAAAAGAAAGAGAGAGAAGGTGCTAGGGAGGGAGGGAGGAAAGAAGCAAGGAAGCAAAGAAAGAAGGAAGTTAGGAAGGAAGGAAGCAAGCAAGGAAGGAAGATCATGGGTAAAATTGAGAAGATTTAAGAGGGCTACTGAAATAGTCCAGGTGAGAGATGAGCAGTGTGAAAACATTGGTAGCACTCTGTTTTCTGCATGAGTGAGCTAGGATCTGAAGCGAAGCATCATAACAAATGTTCTTTAAATCTCACTTCACTGTGGCCCTGGTTGAACTTTTTTTGGAACATCACTAGAAGTCACAATAATCAATCTCACATTTCCCTATAGCAGCACTCTAAACATGTGTAAGCATTCAATTAACTTTCCATCTACTATACGTTTTCATTTCCATAGATGACTGTACAGTTGTTTCCTTTAAAGTGTTAGTGATACAAATGAACAAGAGTAAATGTCAACAAAGATCTGCTTCAGTCCAAAACCATTTTCTTTCCTGCTCAAGAAAATGTCTGATTTTATTTGTAATAGGATGAATATTATTTGATTTAATTATCAATCTACTTATTAAGATTAACATGTTTGTTTATTCATGTAATGTTTTATAAAATATACAAAGTAAGCTTATTGATTAAATTACAATCATTGATAGAATTTTTTATCCAGAATTCTAAAACCTTAGTTAATAATCAAGATTTTCTTCAAAATTTTATCAATTCCAAAGATAGCATTGCACTGAAGATAAGAAAATGCATTCGAAGGTAAATGTGCTATTTATGAAACTTAGCTGTATTACAAGCTGAGTATTAACATACTGTTTTACACAGTATTTGTGTTGCTTAAGTAAGTTAATCACGGAAAATACTAAAGACCTTGCCTAGTTTAAATAGGTAATTCTTATTTCAATCTTCAGTGAAATGTTGTCTTTATTTTTGGAGGCAATATATACATGATGTCTTACATACTGTCTATGCATTATTATCTATTTTAAGAAAATAAACACTTTTAATTTCCTTCTATTTATCCTTATTGTGTATAAACAGTTTATGATGATATGGAAAAATATTGAGTTTCTCTAAGCAAATAATAGTAATAGTAATAATAATTATACACTATTCAATTGATATTAATTGAATTGACAACCCCCCCAAAATGCCGAACTTCATATTTTTAAATTTCTTATTGTGTAGTTTTGCAGAAACAACAATTGAGAAAATAATTTTCATTTCTTCTTTAAGGGATCGAAAAATTTAAATTGTTAAATATAAATCTTGTATTTTTGAAGATCTAACATACTTTGTCCAATAATGTTTCGTAATCTGAATTATTTCCAATTGGACTGTTGATTTGTCAAAGTAAATTGCAAATGTGTAAGCTATTTTGATTGATTTGTTTTAACTTCAGCAAAGTTGTACCACAAACCTCCATCCTAGCTCATGGGATAAGATGTAACAACAGATATTGCTGAAAAAGTTCCCTTATGAGATGGTGGCTGCACTATATTGAAAAAGGCATATTATTACTGTATTACGCTCAGTGCCTAAAATTTAGTAAATTAAAAAGGTTTTATTTGGAAGAGTAAACAAAAAATATTGACTCAGGAGAATGATCCTGCATCATTAAAGAATTTTTATTTTAGAAAAAAAATGAGTCAAGTGGCACAAGTTTTTCTCTATCTTTTCATTTGCTATGACTTATCTTAAAAGATTTTGAGTAGATTTCATGAGAGGGCATGGTAGAAATGGAAAGACAAAAAGACATGACACTTATTGCTGTGGCATAAAGTAGCATGTTATGTCTAGTAAGAGAAGCATCAGTAAAATGTGTTACTTGGGGTAAAAGTTCTCTCTGGTTAGAGAGATACAGTAAAGTTGCAAAAAAATAGTGCCACTTGATACAGACTCAGAATTACATTTTCACACATGAGGATAAGGAAAAGTAATTTTAGGAAAACACAAGTATTAAGTTAGCATTGGAGAAAAGTTATTGGTAAGAAACAGAAATATGATGAATTTTATATTAAAATTATTATATCTCAGCACTGCATTAGATTGTTTGGAGAGGGACAACAGTGGAGGTGGAGAGACCTATTAAGACCATTAAAACTCACCCTGAATTTAAGGTTTATCTATACGATTAAGATAAACTAGTTTGATTTCTAGTTAAAGAGTATCCTAAATTATTGTCACATATACTTAGTTTAAATTCAGATTTGATTTATTGCAAAGTGGAAGCAGTTATTTACAAGTGAAACTTATTGTGGTGTCTCTCTTCCTCTCTATATATACACATATGTGTGTATGCGTGTATGTAATATGTATATATGTAAAAACATAAATATTCTTCCTTATTATTGATAGTTTAATATGAAGAAAATGCTGAATTTCCTTAAGTAAATAATAGTAATAGTAATAGTAATAGTAATAGTAATAGTAATAGTAATAGTAATAATAGCACACATACATAAAGAAACATTTGAAGCCAGATTCTGAAGTCGGAGGAGTACAGGGATGCGAATTGTGTTGGTCTAGCAGATCTAAGCTGTCTATTCCACAGAAGTAGGCAAGTTAGTAGTCTGTTCCCTGGGGTAACAGAGTCTGGGAGAGAGATTTATGGAATTTGTTGGGGAATGTTCTCAAATCAATTCCGTGAGGGCAGAGTGGGGAGAAGAAATATTGAACCTATTGTCATGAAGACCTCCACTAATCCCATGAGGAACTCCAGAGATGAGGCTTCTGAGTTGTTCTGAGTGGGGGCAAAGGAGTCAGCTTTTACAGCATGTCTCATATTTCTTAAATAATCCATAGAGTAGAACTTGTCAGAGAGCACTCAGGCCATTAGCTCCCCAGCAGCTGAAGATAAATGAGTTCTTCCATCTCGAAGGGGTAGTCCAGGGATCAGAGCAACATCCCACGTGAAGTGTGGCAGGTTTTAGAGGCTGGGGGTCATCTTTTCCCTGTGAAGAGTCTCAGCATTTTAGCATGAGAAGTAATTTCCATCAAAGAGTTGCATTGCCACTGTGTCATATTTTTAATTAATTATTCTGTTTTCATTTTTTTTTTACATTTTACTGTAATAAATAATTCATTTGGTCATTTTCTATTCGAATAGTTCCTTTGGAAATTTCCCTTTGATTTATGGCATTCTCCATGCTTTAGAGATAAATAAAAACAGTTATCTGATAAATAAAAGGATCTATCCATTTCTGAAAAATTTCTGCTTGATGAGTGCATGATTCTATTCATTCAAGTTCATTCATGTCCTTAAACTAACAGGAATTAATTTGCTGCTTAGATGCCTAAAATGAAATCACTAAAAACTTCTTATGAATCAAAATATTTTGTTAACCTGGCACATACCCTTGCTTCAGTCTTCTCTAGTATCTTTGTCCATTGAATTACAGTTTTACAATAAACTCTTCCTGTGAGTTTATAAGGTACTGATGATCTAGTCCGCAATACTGTACTATTCATTGGCCAGTGTACTACACAGGAATCAGAAGCAAAACATCACCAATTACCACTGCAGGATGTGCCCACAAATTGTGATAAGAAATAATTATGAAACTTGTGTGATTGTCTTTGGCCTGTCAGTGTCAGACTGCTGTCTCTTTCTTATTGGCAGTACATTCTGAAAAATATGTGACAGATTTGTATGTGGTGACAGACTATGGAGGGCAAAGGGTCTATCTTGTTGTCAGACACGTCAACTGATTTCCCTAGGGCCCAGAGCAAAGAAAGTACTTTCACTGTTGCTCATCAAGAGAGAAAGGTTTCTATATCTGTATCTGTGCTACATCTATATCAATATCTTTTAGGCATATGACAGATGTTTTTGTTAAGTGTCCATTACAATCAATCACTTTTATGCTTATTAATTTTATAGCAACTCTTTGGAACAAGAATTAGTGCTATCAGTTTCAGTATATCAGGTTACATAGAAATTGCTGACCCAGAATTGAATTACAGACAGTCTGTTTCAAAGCCTTCATTCCAAGGTTCTCAATCCAGACTATGCAGAAGAAAATCATTTGGAGCTTAAGGGAAGTTACAGATGGTACACCACAAGCCTCTAAATTCTGGTTCAATAGTTCTTATATAGGATCTCACAAATATATTCTTTGAAAGCTACTTAAGAGGATATGACACAAAGCTAAAACAGAGAACTGTTGCCTATGGTCATTCCACCATACTTATGCATTTTTATTTCTGATAGGAGAGTTTTTAGGTTTGTTACTATTGAGAGTTCTGTCAGACATGAACTCTATACCTGAAGTTTATGTGTTAAGAATGTCTAGTCAAAACACTTTTAGTTCCTGTTTATTTTATTGTGACCATTTGCTATGCTCATAAATTTCTAAAACTATTTTATAAGCTATTGAGTATGAATACATTAATATTACAGATAAATAGGGTTTATTGTTAACATAGGGAAATTGTCATATTAATGATGCTAAATAAACAAAATACTTAAGTAGAAATCTTACTTACTTTGCCTAGAGGATGTTTTTCCTGTCATAAATTCTTTCCTTATTCTTTATTCTTTCTTTTTGTTTCTTCTCTTTCTTTTCTTTTCTTTTCTTCTTTTCTTTCTCTTTCTTTCTTCTTTCTTTCTTTCTTTCTTTCTTTCTTTTTTTTCTTCTTTTGTCTTTTGAAAAATGTTTTCACAATGTTGTTCAGGCTGGCTTTGAACTCACTTTGCAGTCCAACCTGGACTTGAACTTGCTACAATCCTCCTGCCTCTACCTCCAGAGTGCTGGAATTACAATCATGTGCTACCACACCCGGCTTCTTCACTTATTTATGCTAATAAAAAATTAGTTAAATTTACAAAAATGACCACTTATATTACTTTTTTTAATAGTGTGCAAATAGAATCAGGCCCAAGTTAGCACACTCATGTGATGAAGGTTTTCAGTCTGGGCAGTGATAAAAGAACTGACACAATGGATATTTACTAAGCTAGATATGTTAAATTGTCTTAAATTGAGTGACTAGTATATGCTAGACATTATGATAGAAATTTTATCTTCATATAGTTTTTCAAACAATGTAGGTTTAGGAAAAACAGACTTGCTTTTCATTATGTAGATAAAGTGGCAGAGGTTAGGATCAGTTGCCAAAAACCACATGGCACATAAATTGGAATCAAGTTAAAGGCAGGTCAGTCTCATCTCACAGCAATTTCCACTTGCTCTTTATTTGATGGCTACAATTTTTATGTTTTATATTGCAGGCAAAACTTATTATCTCATTATTTCTAAAAGTAAATTTTATTTAGCAACTAGCGCAATGGAGAAACAATTATGAAACTCCATTATGAAATAGGTAATCTTGGTCTCATGTTCTTAATAAAATGGATTTATGTGATAACAACATAAAATCATGGTTTTGGAGTCCAAGAACCTGGGGCCAAACTGCTTCTATTAAAGGTTGTCCTTTATGACCTCTATTCATCTTAATAATATGAAAAATGGGGAAAATATGGAAACCTATATCTTAGTTTTACTGACAAATATTTAATGCAATACTCATTAAAAAACACTTAGCATTGTGCTTCTCTCATAAGAAGTGCTTCACAGATACAGTTATTGTTATCATTAACAAGAATCTTATTGGTTAATCAGGCCATGCTATTTCTGCCTGACTCATGTTAGCTTTAGGAAAATAGGATAAATATTGCATGTTTTAAAAACAAAAGGTTTACATAAATAGATGTAACTGACAGTAATACAATGTATAAGACTTTATATTGTAATGCAAAATTATATGAACAATTTTAATATCACATCCCCAAATTTAGGGAACTTAATTGTGTCTTCTGAATAAAATGATACAATACTTGAGCAGAACTACACGTTAGAGATTGTTGGAGGCATGAGGGATAAATTCTGTGGGTAAATTTGTATGGATGGGGATTAGTGACTTTGAGTTTAATGACCCCTATGCTAATCTGAGTAATCTTGGCACAGCCAAACGTCTCTTACAAAAGTAGAGAGATATGAGAGAGCTATTTTTGTAACACCATCTGGGTAGGCTCTTCTTCTCGCATTAAAAAAAAAGGGTTTAAGCCTAGCATAGTTGTATATACCTATAATACCATGCCTTGGTTGAGGCAAAAGGATTGCTACAAGTTCAAGGGCAAAATAGTGAGTTCAGAGCCAGCCTGGACTACATAGTGAGACTGTGTCTCAACAAACAAAAACAAGCAAACACAAAGGAAGAGAGAAAAGATGTATACACGTCTCTTTTCGAAATAAACTTATCACGAGAAACAAAATAGAACGTATTTTGAACATATTTAAGTATGTTTGCAACCAGTTGGAAATACAGTTAGTATTACCTGAGATATTCAGCAAACTGAAGTAATTCATGAGGTTCAATATTAACAGCCATTTCTAAGAAAATGATGTAGAGTATTAAAAGTCAAAAGGATTCTTGACTGAATTTCATTTATACACTGACATTTGTAACAACTAGTTGTAGAAATAAAGTTGTAGAAATTGTAAAAGAAATACATTCAGTTGGCTGAGATGGGGCTATGCAATAGTAGACATTGGCATTTCTATAATAAAAAAGCTTGCATGACATTTTATGGGTTTGTATTTTCTTCCAGTGTTCCAGATTCCTTCCCAATTATACAGATAAGAAAAAGGCCCAGAGATACATAGATCACATATTTTATGTAAGAGAAAGGTGTAGCAGAAAAACTGTATATGCAAATCTATGTTTGGGAAATAACAAATGAATGATATAATAAATGTTATAGCAGAAATTAGTGCTGAAAGCAATAAAAGAAATAACTGATATCCTATAAGCAAAGACAAATAGAGAATCTATCATAATTCAGAGGAACATCTTCAAAAAGAGCAGTCAACAAATGAGAGTGATTAAGATTATATTCTATTAAAGCTATGTCATGAATTTATATCATGGTCCTACTGTTTAGTAGTTATGCAATTCAGGGACATATTTAATATTTTTTTCTCTTTTATTTTCATATCTGTCAAATGCAGACCAGAATTTCTGAGTAGAGGACTACACAAAATCTTGAGAGTTAAAGATGGTGGATCAGTAAGCAGCAAAACACGGAGCCTGTCTTGGGGAGACAGCTCAGATGCCGGAATAAAGCATCCTGGAGAAGACCAGATGGAGGGAGATGGATCCTCTCAACCAGAAGAGACTAAAGGGAAGGGAACCAGTCAAACTTGTGGCCATGGTGCTCTTGCTGGAGCCGCTTGGACTCATGGTCACGGTGCTCTCACTGCTGGAGCTGTGGTCATGCTGAAGTTGGGGGTTGGTGAGCCCAAAGGAGAGCAGAGCCAGCATGGAGACCTGCCCTAACACGTGGTGAGTGCTCAGAATTTGACACTCCCATAGGAAAGGGGTGAGCAACTGGATGACCTATTGGTTTTGTGCATGACAGGCCTGAACAAGGAATGGCAGTGACTTCAATTGGTTGCTCCTTCTCCAGAGCAGATTGGTGGGATCTGCTTAGGCTGGGTCATGCCCCTGGCTGGAATAGCTAGTGATGAAATTGTCCCCAAAGTTGTCCTAAACTATTTCTGTCCAGGTGGTACATACTAAAATGTTGAAGGTCCCCACTGGTTGACTGGCTTGGAGGGGAGAGTCCAGCATACACCACCCTTGCTTGCACCTCAGTGGTCAACAGCAAACTGGATAGGGCACAAATCCCTAGCCAGTGCACTTCAGAAGAACCCTAACCCAACAAGGAAAGGAGGCTAGGATATCCACCATACACTGTGTGGAAGAAACCGGAAACATGACAAGAGAAAGAAATAAGAAAAGGCCTCCAGCCCCTAAACCAGGGAAATTTGGTCCAGGAGAGGTAAATACAGAAGACATTGAGGGCAGCAAACTTAAAATATTGGACATGGCATCAGTTGACATAAAGAAATATCTCTGTGACATTATAGATAAACTTAAAACTGAAATATTGATACAAGTAAAGCAAGATATAAGAAGATTAATAAAAGAAATGCTAAGCACCTCTCAAGAGGACACAATTGGAAAAATGGACAACAAAAAAAGAGAGAAATGTTCAATGAAGAATATAAAAAATCCCTAGAATACATGAAACAGATTCAAAGAGATTATCAGGAAATTAAAAACTCCATTGAAAGCTGGCAAAATTGCCTGACAGAAACTAAAGATAGATTAACAAGACTTGAATATAGGTTTGCAATGTGTGATCATGAAAGGAAAGATCTCTTAAAAGTAACAAGGAAACAGGCAGTAATAATGCAAAGGCTAGAAGACGACAAGAGGATCTATAACTTAAGTATAAAAAAATGTGAGTGATGAAGCAGGGGTAAATACAAAGGAAATACAAAGGCTATTCACAGAAATAATTAAGGAAAACTTCCCAAGCATAGGAAAAGGAAATGATATTCAGATGTATGATATACAGAACTGAAGCCACCTACAACCAAAACAGAGCTACACTCAGACATAAAATAATCAACATCCCAGAAATTCAATATAAGAACAGAATATTAAAAGTCATCAGAAAAAAGAAACAGATCACCTATAAATAAAAACCCATTAAAATCATGACAGACTTCTCGACACAAACCATCAAATCAAGAACTTGGAGCAAAGTATTCCAAGCTCTGAAAGAAAATAACCTGCAACCCAGATTGATTCTGCAAAGCTGTCTCTCAAAATTCATGGAGAAACAAGATGCTTCCACAACAAAGAGGAACTGGGGAGTTCATGACCACACATATAACCCTGCAAAAAAAAAATACTGAAGGATGGTCTGGAAAGAGAGAAAAAAAAAACCACCAGGATTTCAGGAACAGTGGCAGAAAGGCCTCAATGAACAGGGAAGACAGTGGAATGAAGAAGAAAAGTAGACAACCAGTGGTAGAAAAATATCATAGAAATTAGAGAAGTTTGGCTGTAATCTCTAACATAGATGGCCTTTATACACTAACAAAACGAAACACAGGCAGAGTAGATAAGGAGGTAGGGTCCATAAATATGCTCTATGGGAAATATAATCAATCTGAAAGAGGGTTTATGGACCAAAAGTCAAATATGAGAAAACAATGCTGTATGTGACAGGGAACCAGAGAGAAATAGGAGCAACTCGTCCATCACTTATAGATAGGTTGGAAAGACATGACACTTTTGTGCAGTAGAGAACTACTCAGCTATAACAAAGGAAAACCTTGAGGCTTTTATAGGTAAAGGAATACAACTTAAGATCAAGCCCTGGGCTAAAAAGTTTCAGAACCACTTAAGTAAAAGCAGGTTGCCCCCTCCATCCAAAAACTAAAGGAGTTAGTGGGACGTAAAATGTACAATGCACCCTGTGAAGGTGAAAGGGGAGGAGTCCTCTAAAAAAGGAATGCAGAGGATATTGTTACTAGTGTATCAGGATTTAAAATCCACATTATCCTTACCACTCTGTTTAGTTTGATTATACTCTGCTCCAGTTTGTCTACTTGTACTTGATTTGAGGGTGCAGACAGCTATCCCCAAAATAGCAGGATGTATTATGATAACCATCCTTAATTTCCTATTAACTTAGTCTGAAGCCCTGTATAACTTATACTGTCTTATTATGTCTGACCTTTTTTTGAATCTGGCTTGTTAAATTGCTGTCTTGACTGATTTTATTTGAATCCGTTATGATTGATAGTATCAAGTCTGAGAGTACAGGTAACTACTCTGAAGTTGACAAGATTCACTAGGACACCCATTCTAGTTTGACTATTACATGCTTTTGAAGTCTTATAATGTCTCCAACATTTTGTTTTTATTCATTTTGCTATGTACTGCTATGTTCAATTTTACTGTGCCTAATGATATAGACAATTCTATTGAAGATAACAAGAGACATCATAGTAACCAATGTAGATCACCTTGTATTGTGGCTTTACATGACTTTTTCATTTCATGATTTTCTGGGAATTTATTTTGGTTTGTCTTGCTTTGTTTTGTTTTTCCCTCTAATACAGAAAGGATACATAACACTTGTAGAGATTCATGCATGCGTAGAACTTCTAAACAGTTTATAAGAACTGATTATATAATGCATGATGAAAGGAACAACTACTTTGAAGAAAAATAGACTCTATGGTATCCAATGCTGATTTCGTAGCATCACAATGTGAAATCCAGCAATACTATTATTCTTTGTTCAGAGTGATTTTAGTCTGTTTTGTTTTGTTTAATTTCAACATACATGAAGGTATGGACAGCTATTTTGAAGAGAATGAGAGACACTATGACAGCCATTGTTGGCTTCCCTATTGTCTGGTCTTGAAGACCTAAAATGCCTTCATCATCCTGTTCAGATCAGTTTTATACTATGTTGTTTTATATGAATTCACTGTATATGAAGATATAGACAACTATTTGGAAGAAAACAAGAGACAATGGGTAGATAGTAAAGATCTCCAGTTGTCTTACTTTGAAATTTGTGTCTCCTACTTTGCTTTCTTGTGTTCTGTTTTGTTGTGTTTAATTTTACCCTCTTTAAAATAAAATAAAAAAAGAAATCTTAATGTACACAAAGTGCTTCTTACATTACAAGCTCTTGTGAAATTTATTAGGAGAACTGTTTATGAGAGGAGAAAAACAATCAGACAAGAATAGATGATTTAATAGAACAGAAAATTAGAACATTAGAAAAGATCATAAAATTAGACAGCTTTAAAATATTGCATTAACAATAATAAATATTATAGTGATGAGCATGTTCGGTTGAATCATAAAAAAGTAAAGTTTTACAGAGCATAAAATGTAAATTGTTATATTTCCATCTGATATCAAGTTTATATCAGCAATTTTCATGTAAATCAACCCAAGATATGAATGTTTTATAAAAGTTTCTTTTAAAGAAAGAAATATATTTGAAATATTCAGGCAAAATATCATGCTCATGTCATCTACAGAATGAGAATTTTAGTTTTAGTAATTCTTGAAAATATTTGAAGTTCCAAATCGTAAAAAGAGGATATAGTTATTACTCCTGCTCTGTTAGTGAAAATAACTAAAACTTTTGTTATAATTAACAAGGAAGCAATTTATTGCTGCTTCATTTTGATATCAACAGATAGACAGTCTTATTTTTAATTTCTCCCTTTTATTACTAATCCAAAAACTAGGACAGAAATATTTATTACCTTTTTGATGAACCGAGAGCACAAAAATATTTTCTAAAGGTAATAGCAATTAAGTACTTATAATTATAGTAATTTACTTAATGGGATTTCACTAAGGATGTTTGTAATTAAATTATACAAACTGAAAAATACTTAATGACCTAAAATACTTAAATCTTCTTCTTAAGATTATGTAATTGTATTTGTGTGCTGACTCTGAGATGTGTTTAATCACCTCTTTGTTATTTTAGTGGATAATCTTTTTGATGACTGTCATTCTATTGAAATACAAGAAGTATTAAGATATATTCATAGTTAATATGTTGTAACACATTAAAAGGTTTGTATTAATAATGTTCTTAATGATTTTTAAATGAAAATCCACTTAAGTGAATTTATTATTTATTTTACCCAGGATTTTATTTGTAAATAGTATTTTTCAAAGGATTATGCAAATCTTGTTTATCTCATAATTAGATTAAGAGTTTCAAATTTTGAGAATATCATTCAGAGGAAAATTTCTTCAGTGTATTGAGCACAAATCTGCTGGAATGCTTATGAATCATTTTTACTACAAGTAAGAAACATTTTAAAAGTAATAATTGATTTTCTGTGCTCTTAGCTAAGAATAACTAATGGGAGATAAGATTCTTAATCCTTCTGTATAATCTTTGGGAGACAGAGAAATGAGAAACTTGCCTTCCTCTAATGCAGACAAATAGATGGGGAAGAGACCCGTGCCCCAATTTGTTGAAGGCGCTGTTGCTGGAACATCTTCGCTGTGCAGGTCTACAGTAAGACTCTTTTTCCAGTTGGTTCTCCCAGCCATACATATTGGCTAGTACTCAAAAGCAGTCAGATTATGAAGAAAGAAGGACCTCCTGAACTGCACCCAATGATGACCACAGTAATCCACACACAGAATATTTTCATTTGCAGAAGATTCTGCAGTCTTTCAAGGAAATCTGAAAATTTTTAGAGATCTGAGTTACATTTCTTTCAATTCATATTCCATCTTGAGAACTAAATTCACTAAATCCAGGACAGATGCCTTTGGGTGGTTTGTCCCATCACTCCATAGTTACAACTTAGTATTTATAATATCGTTTTGTCATTAATTCAAATTACATCAAATGGGTATTTAGTAAACTTGTAGTTGAATCATAAAGTAATTGAGAGAAAAGTAAAAATTAAAGGAAGAAATGAGCAGGAACTTGCAAGTGAGGGAAGGGATAGAATCAAATACTTATGAACAATGGAATAGAGAATGAAAAAATTAAATACATAAAATGAACCTCAGGTGGGAGAATCAGAAAAACAAGGAAATGCATACTGATGAGTTTGGGCTTCCCAGGAAAGAATGAGACAATGTTATATGCTGCTAGCAAGAAGACAAATGTTTATTTGAAAAAAGATAGTGCGTATATGTCTCACCACTGCTTTAGAAAATGCCACTTAAAATGAATTAATTTGGTCTAATTTTTATGTTTTATCTTTCTGACTCTATAAACATGAGCGGTGACCAAACTTAGAACCTTGAATAGAATACTTTATTCATAGTTCAACAGAAAGATTATTCTCAAGCCAGGACTCATGCTCAGAGGCTGGTCATCCATATTCCTACAAATGGGATGTAAATAATATTATCTGGATAGAAGAATCTGAAGTTATGGAAGCCATCTGGGACATCAGATATCTGTGACAAAAAGTCAGAGGAAAAAGGAACATTACTACATTAATATTGTACCATTTTATCCTAATAGAGCCTCTTTGGGACAGTGTGAAAGTACAGTGATGAATTAATACTGGAAATAGGGATATTTCCAAATCATTTATTCTGAGATTAAGGTAATACCTACCAAGAGAAAAATCTTTTTCACACACAGTGCTGTAGAATCTCATTGGAAATCTCTGCTTTGTAAATAGAAAGCTTGGAGTATTATAATTTATATTCTTTGTATAGTTAAAACCAGGGCTTGATCACTGGTGTAGTAGGCAAGATCAGAGACCAGAAAATTCTGCAGGAGATATAGTGACATTCAAAACTTCAGTAGTGACCCTGCCCAACGTGAAAATACAGTCGAGATTCCAAGGCAAGACAGTAAGCTCCAAGGAAGACAGTAAGCTCTCTAAAGGGTGTTGGAGGTTTGGATCTGCAAGGTATGAATTTCTTGTTCTATGATGGAAATGTAAGAAGAGAGCTCTAACTACTGGAACTGAGATAAGAGTTAAGATAAATTCACAGAGTAAGAACTATGCCACAAACTGAGTTAAAAGGCACAAACCTCTAGAGAAGGCTAAGATAAGCATCCAACTTGTTTCCCCTAAGATACTCCAAGGTGAGGCATGATAATATTGAATTTCTTATGCATTAGCAACAACTAAACAACATGAATTGCATATCTTAAGGCAGTTTAAAAGAAACCCTAAAATTCTAACATGAAAATCGCAGACAGGATGAAGCTCTTTGTTCTGCAATTAAACGTTAGATCCTGTACTGAGTTTAAAGCCTTAAACTGATCATGCAAACTGTAAGTTAAAAATGAAGGCAAAAATTAGAATTCTGATTTGAATTGTTCCCCAAATGTGACTTACATTGTGATGACATAAATATACTCAGTTTTAATTTTCTGTCACTTTTTTCTGCCACTAAGTTTGTTTTTAAACAGTACTGAGGTATAGATAATATGCAGAAAAATGCATGTATTTGCACTTTTTGGTAGGTTTGATAGGTTTTGACATTTATAAACACCCATGAAAAAAGCACTCAAATTAAGATAATAAACATTGTCATCATTTCCAAAGTGTTTTTCTGGTCCTTGCAATCACTGTCTCCTGCTCTTCATCTGATCAATTAATGACTTAGTTTATCTAACTCTGCAGTAACCTAGCTTACATTTTGTAATTTTATTTAAATGGAATTATAGTATGTAACTTTTTAATGTAACTGTATTTTTCATGTACCATATTTATTTTGATTGTGTATCTCACTGGTTCATCTTCCACTCCTTTTTTTCTTTCCTAAGCAATATGCTAATGTAGTGATTTAGCACAATTTAAATATTTATTCATCTGTTCACAGATACTAGTAATGCTTCCAGCTTTTAATGAAATAAACTATTTAGCAATTTCAGGTATAATTTTTCACCTCTAGAATTTTTGTGTTTTCATAAAGTAGGTACTCAGCTGAAAAAGGTCATAATGAAGAGCAATTCAGAAGAATTTATGTGTTCACCATCCGCAAGAGCTATGTGGATATTACAACCATGATAACTTGTGTAAGTGTCCGCTGACGTTTTTTATAGACTCAGGATGAATATGAGTCAAAATGAGATTCTATTATATATCACAGTGAAGCAAAGGTAAAGTCACCACTCATTTCACTTTTAAATATCAATATTAAATTTCTTCATTTGAAGACGGTCTTTTAAGAAGCTTTAGGGAAGACAACCAAGTTTTATAATTGTAAATCTTGGAAAATAATCATTTCAAAATTATTTCTAATCAAATTTTACAGCTTTCATGTAAAAAAATATACCTATGTAATTTGACTTCTAAGATAGTCTAAAAGATCAGCCTGAAATTGATATTTCAAAATATACTGATTCCTTGCATACTCTTCTGAAAAACAATGATAATGAGAAACAAATAAGAATATTAAAACTACATTTTCTCAGTAACTCAGTAAATATTTTCCACAAGTTAAAATCATAAAGATAAGATTTACTTGAAATGTTAGTCATCCTTGAGTTGACACTTAGAGAGATCAAGTCATTTGGTTAAAATCATGAAAGAAAAGTTACTGGGAACTAAATTTTCAAGCCAGTTACCAGGTAGAATGTGTTGCAGTTTTATTTCCCTCACTGTGTTTCACTGTTCCTGATGTGTCACCACTTTTTAAAATGGCTTTCAAATTTGGGGGAATAGATAACACTTCTGCTAATTTTTTCATGATGTTAGATATAGGATTTTGCTATAAATTGGATCTGAAATAGCACTAGTGGCCCATGTGGTGAAGTCTGAATGTTCAACACGGTGCTGGGGGGAGGCGGTATAATCCCGTAAGGGGAAAGTTAGGTCACTGATGTGTGCATCCCTTGAAGGGGCTCTGCAACTCTGGCCCTTTGCTCTCTCCATCTTGTTGTGTTCCATGAGATGAGAACTCATCTCATGGATGAGATGAGAACTCATCTCATGGATGAGATGAGAACTCATCTCATGGATGAGATGAGAACTCATCTCATGGATGAGATGAGATGTGTTAGCCCACCATGGACCCAAAGGCTGTGGGACCAATTAATCATGAATTATAGTCACCAAAACTGTGAGACCGCACAAATCTCTTCTCTTTGTAAGTTGAATGTATCTGGAAATTTTTACAATAATGAAAGTCCAACTAACACAGATATCTTAGCCAGAAGGTGTTATTTTACCAAGACAAGCTGCCGATTCTGTGAAAACTACAAATTTTGTCCATGGAAAAATTCAAAATCATATTTTTGTTCTTTCTCCAAGTAAAATGTTGTCTTTATTTATTGTAATTTTGAACTGCTCTTGTTTGTAGCAATAGCAACAGCTGTTTTAGATTAAATGCTTTTTAAAAATATCCCAGCTCTCTTTCCTTTTCCCCAACTGCCACATTTCTGTATAAGGAATACTTTTGATATAAATTTTTCCTTTTAATAATAAAGACAAATGCAGACTTTTACTTATGTCACATTGTGGATAAAGTATGTGAATATACAAATGCATGCATATGAATTTGCCTCCCAAATTTTAGTTTCATTAGAAATTAATTACAATATCCTCTTCTGTTCCCACTAAAAATGTTTGAGAAACAAATTGAGTATTTTATGGGGAAAATATAATCTTAAATTTTTTTCACTTCTCTGAGATTGGTTAAAAGAAATGGGTGTCTTCATGGTGGTAAAAACAATAGCTTCCTATAGTTTTCCCTTGGCTCAAAGACTTCTGCGTTCAGGATATGGATTCCTTCAGTTTCATTCACATATTCAATTTGAATTGTACTAAGCTTCCATTTTAGCAGCTGTAATCACATCTTAATGTAGACATATTCACTTAACATGTATCTATTTAAATACCTTCTCTTAGATAGACATTGCTACTATGTAAGTACCCAATAGCAGACCAGATAATGTACATCAAATATTTCTTAACTTCAGTAATTTATAATAGGTACATAAAATTTCTCCATTGTTCAGCTCAAACTTGTGAATTAGTTAATAAAAGTAGATGGTGTTTTGTGACTCTGGCAAAGATTTTTAAAGTAAAGATCTTATTGCAATAAAGGGAACAGTTTTCTGCATCTTCTTTTTGCCTTTGTGCATTTAATTCCTATATGCATTTTCATTATTGCTGTGATCTGAATATTTGCATCTCCTCAAAATCAATAAGTTGAAAATTAATCTCCAAGTGATGGCATCTGAGTGAGGCTTCTGGGAGATGATTAGTTTGTGAGGGTGAGACACCCCTTAGTGGGATTGGTGTTCCTACGAGAGAAGCGGCGAGAGCCTCCCTGCACCTTCCACCATGTGGGAACACAACACAACGTTATCATTTGTGAATCATAAAGTGGGGCCTCATTATACAGCCCCTGTTGGGAACTTGATCTTGGATTTTGCAGCTTTCCAAATTATGATATAATTTCTGCTTTTTAAAAGCTCCCCAGTATTTTGTCACGGCATCCTAGATGAAGACAGCTATCATTTTGATATAGGGGAAAGAAATTCCCTATACGAGATGTTTGCTATTAGTTCATGTTCTCTAAAACTGAAGAATGAATTTTAGGAACAATGGCAGTTAAATGTAGAATGTATTTATTGAGAGATAGAAAGCTACTGTGTGAGAGAGAGACAGAAGGGGTCCCAAGTGGGTTACCAAAGATTCTGTCTTTTTTAGGACATTTATAGAGACCTATTTAGAATATCAATCTTTGACATTTATTCATAGGAGGTATGAGGGTACATTTGACTTATCTTTTGTTTTGAGGTCTGGCCCACGGAAGAGGTGTCTGTCTCCCCCACAATTACCAGCTATCTGGTCCTCTGCACGGGCTTTTTCGAGGGGCCACCTCTGTCGGACTGCTTGTAATATTTCTATCTAATCTAGCAGATTGTCAGTTGCTTTGTGATAAAAAGATTTGAGAATTAGTATATAATATGCCACAACTCTAGGAAATGGTATTGGCCAATAATGAGAATTTTCAAAAGCTTTATATTTAAAAGTATGTGAAATGTTAAAATTATGTAGAATATTTGACATGTGTAAACACCTCCTCAGACTGTGATGAGCATTCAAGTTTGACATTTCAAATATGCTGAAATCCCCATTACTTTGTGGAAGAAAATTTTAGCTTATAATTAAATTTTAAAAATACACATGAACTTAAATCTTTTTTTGGAGGATGATCTTTGGTTTTCCATGTATAGTCTAGCTAAGGTGAAAAGAGTTATTTTAATTTGAAATATTTAGGAAGTAGATGAAAATATATCTGCTTTCATAAATTATATTTTCAACTTAAAGGTCAAATAGATCTTGAGTAAATCTTTATTTCAATGCCTTTTATTTATAAAGCCCTTTTTATTCATACATATTTTAATTGCTAAAACTAAAAGGTAATATTTAGAAGGAAAATCATGACTTTCAGTTTCAGTTTTTCTGTGATTATTTTAGGTGTTAAGAGACGTTTAAATACTGGATTTTATGCTATGAAAGCATGGGTAGAATTTACGCACCAGGATCACAGCAATGGCTCTTTCCTACCAAGGCTGATAAGGCTGCTTCTGAGATCCTGAACCATAGAAAAGAGGCAGATGCTAAGTCCCAGGTATGCTAGTGTTGTTCAAGAAATCTAGGCAGACATTTAAATCAAACCAATTACAGTGATTATATCAGAATCCTTTTACTATGGAGATGAAAAAGGTGTTTGCTTGCTTATTTATTTTTACTTGTGTAGCATTTGGGATTTAATGTAAGCCTTTCGTGATGAGCTACACCCTCAGCTTTTTAAAATTTTTTAAATTTTTTTTAATATTGAGACAGTCCTGCTAAGTGTCTAAATTCCCCAGGCGGGGCTCAAACTTGTGATGTTCCTGCCTCAATCTCATGAAAAAGTTTTGGTTTTATTGAAATATTCACCTCCTCTGGATGTGTATTTGCTTTCCCCACTTAGAATACTAAGTCATAATAATGTGTGATATATTTACTTTTTCTTCTTCTTCTTCTTCTTCCTTTTTTTTTTTTTTTTTGCAGACTATTTGACTGACTGACATAAAATCCTACAAAAATACTTTGTATAAAGGATCATCTCTGGGATGATAATACATCGATATACAGGTGGAACTGTTTTTTTCCAGAAAATAGTATAGGCAGTGAGATAGGCAGGGAGAGAGAGAGAGGAAGAGAGAGGGAGAGAGAGAGAGAGAGAGAGAGAGAGAGAGAGAGAGAGAGAGAGAGAGAGAGAAAGGAAAGAGAACTTTCCTAAGAGCTAGAACAAATATCTAGCTTTCAATATCAAGGAGTGGAAATAAAAATAGCTCCTCTTGTCATTGCTCTTAGCAACTTCACAAAATTTAAGATTTGTGCCTACTGCAGTCTAGGCTACAGTGCACAGGAGTTTCTGGTTAATATTTGGCATAGCTCCATCAGAAAATATTCTGAGATTTCCACTGAAAGAAAGCCATTCCTGCTACCAGATCATTTTGGAGTCTTCATGAGAGTAGTTAAGCAGTGAAAAACAATTTACTGTACTAAATGGAGATTACAAATTCCACTTTTCATAAGATTCATTAATATTACATAACAGAATCTAGGAATGAGTTATTTGAATTTGTATGTCTACTAGACATCACTCAGAATTTTCATTATTCTTAAAAATAACACGTGGACAGTTGCTGAAACTTCACCCAACAAGATGAAAGAAAGGAAAGGTATTGATATTCCAGAGGTGACTATCTGGTGACCTCACCAAGCAAATAGCTCAGATTGGCTAAGTTCTGGCCATCAGTGAAGGACATTTAGAGTGAGTAAGTGAAGGAAATGCTGCCCTCTGCATCAGCTGCCAATGGGACGTTTAACTTTCTTTCTTAATTCTGATGTGAACAGATCTTATCTTTAGAGATTGCAACAAGGACCACCTTGAAAAGTCACTGGCAGAGTGGACAAAATATAGGACACAGACAGATTCAAATGATGCCACAGATGATCTGAGGTCGTGAAACACCACATTAAATCTTAGCCTCTTGAATTCAACAGAGCTGTTCTGTATTGTTCATTCACCTGTCTGACCTCAGATACATCAGTCTGTTTGCTTTGCTGCCCTGTGGCTTTCTGTTTAGCTGAAATAAGTTACAAGCGTGTCTTATTACGACCTGAGATTCTGAGACGCAGGACTTGATTTTATCCCTGTAAATACGTTTCGAGATCCCCAGGAACCCCTGATACCACAGATAGTAATCAACCCTGTATCTGTTAGCTTTTTTTCCTACGTATACATACATATGGTAAAGATTACTGTGTAAATTAGGGACAGTGAGAAACTAAAACAACAACAATAATATAGAACAATGATAGTAGTATACTACAATAAAATTTATGGTAAAGTGGATGATTTTTCTCCCAAAGTATCTTAATTCCACATTATACCGTAGTAATATTTTGGACCATAGTTTACTGTGTGTAACTGAGACTGCAGGAAGTGAATCTGTGGATAAAGGGAATTGTGTAGTTAAAGTCTTTTGGGTCATTTCTCAGCAAGTGAAGAAGAGCATTTAGTGAACAGTCAAGCTACCCTGTACCCCGACTGGAGGTGTAGTCTGCGTGGTGACACTGAGCTCTCTCTTTCCACAGAGGTCATCAGTTAATTAACACTTACTTTATTAGTTTTTCTGCCTCCCACACCTTATGTTCTCTCCTTTGTTTGAATTTTAAGAGCTGTTAAAATATATGTAAGAGAAGTAAAGAGGATCTGTTTAGGTAAATTTTACAAATTCATGCCACATAGAGAGTTGAACGGGATCCTACAGGAATATTTATCTAACATGTTTCATTCTATCTAATTTTGGTCCAAGTGTCTCACTGCTTGACAGCTTCACACAGATTTCACATTTCTAGACTCCGGCACCTGTCATCATTTCAGTGTAGTTTCCATTTCTGGACTTAAATTTTTTGTAGTATAACTGGGCTTTGGATTTGGTTACTTCAACAGATCTTACATTTTATCCCTTTTGTCTCTGGATTATGGAAACACTGAAAAAGTAATAGATGTTGCAGCAAAATAAATTGACACTAGAGAGTGTGGGAAAGAACATGAATCTGCCTACAAGTGCCTCTCAATCGCAACTCCAACTATTAAATATGGTTCACATCATCACAGAAGGCTGCATTGAGGGATATCAAATGGCTATTTATTATGTTATTTAGAAATGAACAGTAATACCAGACTCAATTTCACTATTTTTTAGCTTAGTTTATGGTCAGTGGACTTTGAACTTATTTGAAAACTATTTTTTAGAATGAGATTTAAAAATGTTATGATGTGCCTCAGAATTGCCTTTGTGGTATTTATTAGGAGACCTTAGTGATAATAAAATTGAGTATTTTTTTGAAAATTCTTTTTGAAATATCACCAGGAATGCTTCTGCAATAATAGGATAATTTCAATTTTTCTGTCAATCTTGTAGATAATATTTTACCAAGAAATAGAACATACATAAATATTTTAATTCTTTTGTTGTCTGGATTTTTTTGTATTTAATAGCAAAAATTAAGTTTTTTGGTAATGACATTAAAGGAAAACATATAATGCTGTACTGAAAAGTTCTTTCAAAAACAATACTACTTAGTAAATTACTGAATTCTTACTAGGTGCCTGATACTAAAGTGAATTTTCATAGGTCAGTGACTATTATTTGAGTCTCAGCTTTGATATTTGCTGACAGTGGGATTTAGTTACTTATTATAATTTTGTTCTATTTAAAAGAAACTATGAATATTTGTCTAGCAAGCTACCTGCTAAGATTAAATAAAATAATGTAGGTAAAATATTATCCAATGCCTAAGGCAAAGTGCTTAACATATGTTAGTTATTTTTGTACTCTAGAAATTTAGGGATGAATAAATGAGAGATCAAGTGTAGAAACAGACAATACAATAAATACAGTAGGACAGGTGCTCTTTTACGTGAAAAGAGATTGGGTAATAGGGTAAGGGAGAACAGGCATCTGGAAGAATGCCTTAAATATTTACTACTTAGGATATGAAGAAAAAAGAGAAAGTTAGCCAGGAATGGGGGGAAAATAATATATTCTATAACAAAAGAAGCCAGAAGAATAAATGAACATAACAACATGATAGAAATAAAATAAAAATAAATTTCAATGGGCATCAGTTCCTATACCAATGAACATTTCATGTACTGTTAACATAAGGATTTTATTGATCTGTTTTGTGCTTTTAATGCAATTTTGTCAATTTATGACTTTGTATTTGTAAAATTTCAGGTTGACCATGTTCACTCAAACCAGTATCATAAGGAAAAATGTTCAGTATTGAGATGTCACAAGTATGTGATGGCTGATCCTAGTTTTTAATTTTTAGAAGTCAGAAATTTTATTGCTGCAACAAATGTTGTCTTCACTGAGGACAAGCTTACTTGATTCACTTTTTGAGACAATGTCTGGAAAATACTCAATTCTGAATAAGTGTAGGTTTTTTTTTCTAGTTATTAGCTTACTTAATAGTAGGTTAGCATTAACAAGGTGGATAGTTTAGTTTGCAAATCAAAAAATCTCCAGATGCTTTAGAAGTGCTCTATGGGACTAAAGATTTAGCTCAGTGGCACAGTGCCTGCCTGGCAAGCCCAAGGTTCTGAGCTCTATTCCTGGTACAAAAAAAGTAGAAGTTCTCTATGTATACTTCCTGTTTCATTGTCCAGAATATTAAAGGGACAAGGGGTTAGATATGACAACATTAATCAGACTTACTTTTTCATTAAGATTATGTTTAAGCACAAGTGACTGTTTTATAAATTTTTAGTTAACAAAAATATTGTACATATTTATACAATATAGTGCAGCATTTCAATACATTTATACATACCATGTTTAATGATCAAACTGGAATAATTAGTATATCCATTACCCCAAGTATTTTTCATTTCTTGTTTGGGTAATATTTAAAATCTTTTAGCTACTTTAAAAAAATATGATAAGTTAATTTTACTCACCCTACTGTGCTACAGAATCTAGAATTTATTCTCCTTATATTTTTTATTCAATAATCAACCTCTCTTTATCTCCTTACTGTTTCTCAGACTCTAGTAACTAATAATAGTCTATTTTCTACTTCTAAAGGATGAACTCTTTTAGCTTCCACAGATGAGTGAGAAACAATCTTTTACATGAATTTATGAAAATGACTAATTCCATCAGTATTAAACAGTTTGGTGCCATCTTCTTGATTTGTGCTTAAAAGGAAGTTCACTTTGGTTTTTTCACCATTAATACAAAAAAGAAAATTGTATTTTAATATTGTTATGAAAATATTTATGACTACAGAGAGCCTTGTAAGATTCTTAAGGATCTTGGATCATACTCGTCCTGAGAACTGTTAGACTATTGAAACAAAAATATCCAGAAAGAGGAGAATAATTTTTTGACAATCAAAATCTATCTCTATCTATCTATCTATCTATCTATCAAGTACCAAGTAGTCTTTCACTACATGTATATATAGTATAATGTTCAAATCAAGGTAAACATATCTATTTCCTCAGACACTGATCAAACATTTCTTTGTGATGAAAATATTAAAAATCATTTTAATGTGTAATACATTATTATTACCTACAGTTACCTTACTGTCTAATAGCACAGTAAAACTACATGCTCCTAATAGTAGCTTAGCACCCATTAGTCAATCTTTCCTATGTCTTTCTATATTTTTTTCTCCCCACCTTCTTAAACTGCTATTTTATTACCAACTTCTAAGATATCAATGTTTTTAGACTATACATATCTGTGAGATCATCCAGTATTTTTTTTTGTGCCTGGATTTTTTTTTACTTAGTAAAATGTCTGTCCTCCAGAATATATAAGATACTTAAACAACTTTATGGGAGAAAATCTGGTTGTAAAATGGGCAATAATCTAAATAGAAAATTTCCAAAGGAAGCAAAAGTTAGGAAGAATAGATGAGGATGTAGAAAATGAATTAGTATGGCTGTAATGGAATACAATAAGAAGATTTAAAAAAGAAAGCAAAGAATTACTTTATGATTAGCAATCTCACTCCTAGGTACAATATGTTTCTGAAGGAAATGAAGTTGGTATGTTGAGAAATACAACTCTCACATTTATTGTATTATTCCCAATAGCCAAGAAATATAATCCACATATGTATCTGTGAACCGATGAGTGGATAAACATGGAATGTATGTGCAATGAAATATTCCTCAATCATAAGGATAAAACTCAGTCATTCTCAGCAACTTGGATGGAGCTGGAAACGGATATTTTAAATGGTGTCCAGTTTCTCTCTCTTAATTACATTTACTGGTCATATAAAAGCATTTTCAAGTGCGTAGGGTGCTGTTAAGTAGGATAAGAATTAGACTTCTCTGTATATTGTTTTGTAAGCAGAACCCAATAATTATAAATGGCAATTACATGGTTTAAGTGACATTATAAACATGAGCTCTCTAGCTTCACTAGCTTTGTTTGATGATGATTTTATTTTGATTAGTGTTTAATTTCTAGTAATTGAAATAAGGCAAGAAAATCATCCATGCCACAGGGTAGATTTAAGTGTCAGAGAGGTTGTTGGAAAAAATAATCTTTAAATTTTCTCGAGTTGAGATTGGATGTTATGCAATATTTTTACTTTAACTAAAAAACAATGTAAAGTATATAAAAAAAAATGGCACCTAGACCCTTTATTAGTTTCCAGGGTTTTTCTTTTTTTTTTTTTTTTTGGTCCAGTTCCACACATTCACATAGACCAAATGCATTTGGAAGGAAATTTTATTGGTATTTCATTTGGTGAAATCATTCATTCAAATACAATCTGTTCAAGCCTAAATAATGATAAAAGCTGCACGTGGAATTGTGTTAACACAGAAATAAATTGTTTCAGTTTTGCTTACCACTAATTAATTTTTTGAATCAATTATTTTTATGAATTTTGTTTCATTTGTGCAGGTACCTTGATCACTTTTCTGCTTTTAGGATTTGGTTTATTTTGTCAGTTTAAATGATTAGTTGGGTTATGTCAATTGTGAAAACAAATTTTTTGAGTTCAAATGAGGATGGTCACCTCGGGATAAAACACAAATTCTAGTTGCTCAGAGTAAGCGTTCCTGAAATGGTTTCTGAAGGGTTTCGTTTTATTGCTTAAAAATACTAGCAAGAAGGAGGTTGCAGCAAACCGTGGTTACAACTGCAGTGATTGACAAGAATAGCGTAGGCTTCTGACTGGCAGTCAGTCACTTACACATTCCAGAGAGTCAGTGGAATAAGCAGGAAAAGGCTTTACTGGGAATATTTATTACATCAGAGGCTTCATGCAACCTGATATGCTAGGGCAGAATGTCCGAGGTGACTGCAGTGTCATGCCTTCTGTTTCCTCCAAGCTGAAGACTTTTGTGACCTCGTTCTGGTGACATTTAAATCCTTTATCCTTTCTCAGTTTTAAGTGAATATGTACAATCTAAAAAGAGGACAACTATGTAAATTAAAGCATGATGTAATAAGTACACAAGAGGTTTTTTAGTTGAAGCTTTAAGCACCACCTAAATGACCACCTGATTTAGTTTCTTTTTGAGAGACAAATGTAAAGTGATTTTGGATAATTTTTGGCTCCCTGTATTTCAATAGGTTATATCAATAATTTTTAATGCCATGAACACATGTAGACATGGCAAAATATACTTTGATCTCAACTAATAAGTGTAATTAGTACTTTGACAGCTAATTAACATAATATGTAAAAATTCAAAGAAAAATTTCTTTCTCTCAGTAAAATAAAAGTTTGTGGAAACTTAAGAGATAAAACGATGCCTGCCTGTTTTGTGAAACACATGGCAGTGAAATCATCAGAGATTTTAAAAACAAATGTAAAAAGAACTCCGAGGGGTTCTTTTATGCTGCATTCTCTTTGTTGCATCACTATCATTTAAGAACATTCCAATCACATCACTCCCATCTGAAGTGTCTATTGTGTTTCCTTACATTTTTAAAAACTCTCTTCTCTTTTGCATGGTAGCTTCTTTCATCTTTAGCTCTTAAAAAGAGAACTCTAGCCATTGTTTAAAGAACAAGTAACCTGATGTGAACTTCAAAAACATTAAGGACGGTTACATTGGTGGGATTGTATTTAGGATCAATACATCAAGACTTTCCTATTAGTGCTTTTCACTGTCTTAGGAGCACGTTGCATAATTCTTTGTTACATGTATAATCTATCCAGCCTGCACAGAAAACTTCACTTTTGGACCTGTCTCAGTGTTCTCTTATGAGAATTTAGTAATTCTCTCTAAATCAATATTGGTCTTTTCTATTAAAATACCAGCTCTTACAAATAAAGGAACTATTTACTGTGGATGCAAAATCAACAGAGGCTAAACTCCAAACTGTTGTAATTCTAATATTTGAAATTTCAATAAGAAAAAATAATTTTAACTTTTGTGTAATTTGCAACAGAAGAATTATTTAAAATATTTTTATAATGAAAGCCAAATCAACAGTTTATAAACATATGCTATAAGTAAGCTATAGTACATTTACAATAACATGAAGATTTTTCGGAGCTGATTTTTATAAGGTCCTCACAAATTTGATGCATTTTTTCTTTATTTTAGCCCTCAGATGCCAAAGCAAAATTTATGTTTTACAAAAATATAAATAGGCAAAAAAAGTTTACCAGGGCTATTGCCATAGGAAAGACATAAATCAACACTGAAGGAACAAAAGGTTGAATAGTTCCTAAGAGCATTGAGAGAGTTGTTTAGCTGTTTTCATTAGCTGATCTGCTTTACTCAAAGAAAAAGCATACTTTTGTTGTGCTTTCGCTACTAGGAGGCAATTCCAGAGCTTGGAACAAGGCTTGACCCTCCTACAGAAATTAGGAGATGGGGGTGCTATCTTCTTTAATATTACATCTCAAAGGGATGGCTTCCAGCTCCTTGAGAATGGCATTCCTAGATTATAAAATTGGCAAGAAGATTAAAAATATTTCATATATATTTCAAAGTGGCAGAGCAATAATTTATAATACTGCTTTATATAAAGATAGGTGTAGGGCCTAGAAGTAGGAAGAAGCAAGGTGAAGCATGGACAAACTGAGAAAATAGACTTTTCCTGGTCACAGGAAAAAAAAATATATATATATTAATTGAGACCTGTTATTTATCCCTCTTTCATCAAATTAGATAATCTTGTTTCCTAACAGAGAGGACAAACTAGTTTCCATACTAAAAAATTTGAAGATAAATGTCATTGTTTCATACACTTGCATAATAAAGATATCCATAAAATTCTTCTTGGTTAGTTATTAAGAGCCTACAATGCATACATTACTATTAAGTACCATGAAGAAACAGAATATGCAAAATATTTTCTAATTTTGATTTTCAACGTTCATGTATTTATCATAGTATTCATTTATTATGGTACTTATAATATTTACAAGATGGGGGTTGATAATAGTTTGACAAATAATTGGACTTCATCTAAAATCTTGCCTAATGTACAAATACATGTGAAATCTCTTTGTTTTAATAAATATTTCTCAAATAGATATACATTTCAGTTACCTCAACATTATTTTCTTTACAGAGGTGTGCAAGGATGTCAAAAAACAGTCATGATACGATCTCACTTGCATATGAATGTAAAAGAAGTCAAAGTCACAGAAGTGGAGAATAGGGTGGTGGACACCAAAGGTAGGAAGGATTAGGAGATGTTGACCAAGGAACACAAACATCAGTTGGGAGCAATAAATCAAGAGCTCTATTACCCAATGTTAGGACTGTAGTTAACAAGTTGTTACACTCGACAATTGCTGAGAGTAGATTTTGAATTGTAGCACAAAATAAGTGCTTGTAATTAGCTTGATTTAGTCACTTTACAACATATTTTTCAAAATATGGTGTTTTAAACCACAAACATTACACTTTTATTTGTTGGTTAAAAATAAAACAGGAAAGAAAATCAGAAATGTTATTATGTTATGTGCAATTTTAGGTAATGTTAATCTCTGATGTATTGTTTTATAGGTGGAAAAGGGCACAGCTAACTCACAGGCACCATGTTTATCCAACTTTAGCCAGGTCCCTAAGCTCTTGGGTATCATAGGTAACAGGAGCACATGGCCTAAAACTATATAAAGGTTCCTAGATACTTGATTAAAAACCATGTCTTAGATAATAGTGAACATAAAAATGAAGATAGAAGAAACACAGACAATTATGAAATAGCATATAAGTTGAGATAGTTGTAAATAAAAACCATCTTTTAATTGTTAAAAGTTACTTTATATTATTTTAATGAATGTAACATTCTGTCAGATTCTTTATAATGTGATTTCCCTTGTGTCTTATAATTATTTATTGACTAACCAAATGTGTGTATGAAGAATACTAATCTTATATGTTGAGGAGGAGTAGTTTTAAGTACTATTTTAGAAAAAGAAGGCAATTTGAGTGACCCTTTTTTGTATGGGTCTTGACTGCTCTTAATTTGAATTGAATGGGTAATTAGAAGGCAGAATTACCTAGAGAAAATGAGTTATTTTTGGTTCTCTGGGAATTAACTAGGACAGATGCTGGCTAGTGTGCAGAACACCTCACTCAAACTATGGCAATTTAGAGACCTCTTACACAGGTGTTAGCATGAAAAGGTGCTGTTAAAGACTTTTCTGAGTATATAGATTAAATAAAGCATTTTATGATAAAATGAAAGAACAAAGTGGAATGAACTAGAAGTAAACCTAATCAACTCTTGCTCTGAGTGCTTTTGCTGCTTCTTATTGGCAACTTCCCTTTTTCTTTTCCTTTAAAGTCTTGTGTTTAACTGTATAAAACAATAACCAAATAGAATGTTATTTTAGTGAAGCCAAAGGGGGAATACTGCTAAGGTAAAAATTAAATCCAAACTAAGAAATTTCAAACTTCTTTAGATGATACCATTGATTCTGCTTTTTAAAGCATAGTAGTTGGGATGGCACAAATTCCTCAATCATTACTAAAATAATGGATTTCCAGATGCATAATTAGGTAACAATGGGAAGAAAATATTTTAGGACTTTAAATACTGAAAAAAAGGGATCAGGAGTATAATACGTTTGTCAAGAGGTGACAGGTATAATTTTCATTCCGTACATGCTCAATGCAGTTTGTAAGTGAAAGAAATATAACCAATCTTTGACAATTTTTAGTGTAAATATTTTAACTAGTTTGTTTTGAATACATTAGACATACCCATATTTAGCAGTACTGATATATATGATTAGTATAAAAGGAGTGGTTTAAGTACTTGAAATAAACATATCATCAGGTTCAATTTGGGCATGGTTTTCCCAGCGCTCGGCCCGTCTGTCAGCAGCGGCCTCGTTCTCAGAAAAAACCCAGTTCATCACCAGTGCCGTTCCCCTGGGCAAATGCACGATGTTATAAAGAGTTGAGCTAGAGCATGGAATCGTGCAAGCACCGGGATATCTGAAAACACCCCAACATTTACACTGGAGTCCCCAAGGACTTTGATCACTGAGGTGCAGGACATTTAGAGAACTTTGATCATTGCTGCTTCCTAAGATTTTCCTACTAACGTTTCTTGCCTTCTTTCAAATCCCGTAAAGAGATCCACTTCTTTTTGCTCCCTATGGATTGTTTTTCACCCTCTTGTCTACCTGCACTTGGGTATTAAATCATGTGCCCTGTTACCTTCACAAAAGCCTCTCCAGTGTCTTTTGTGCCCCTCTGCCTTACGTCATTCTTTAAACACATTTTAGAAGGAATAAACACGTATTTATTCTCCCAGTTCCGGTGGTCTCAGGTCATGAGTAGCTGGTTTTGTCATTTTGGGTCAAAGGCAGAAACATGTTGATGGGGAGCTCATGGTGGTATAAATCTGCTGATGTGGAATGCAGGACAGAGAGAGACAGACAGACAGATAGACAGAGAGAATGAATAAGGGGCAAGGTTCCAAAATCCTCTTTGAGGACTCACCCCAATGGCGTAATTTTCTTTCCCTAGGCCCAAATTTTTAAAGATTCTGTCACTTCCTATAAGTGCCACATATTAGTGATCAATCATTAGCATGTGGGCCTTTGTAGGGGACATTTAGGATCTGAACAATAATTCCTACGTTCAAGGACATGTGAAGACAAACTATGAAAAGAGACGATAAACAGAAGACAGATACATAGTAATTTGAATTAAATGGTTAAGTAACAAAGAGAAATAAGCAAATAAGATATTTTAGTTATCTAGAGAGAATTGTTTGACAGATTTTTGACTGCTATTGTGCCTAGCACATACCTGACCAATAAATTATAACTTTTTCTTATTGCTTATGTTGATAATAATGTAACTTGTGGAAAAAGCAAGTACTCAGATTTGGCTTTGATATATAGTTCTTGCTGATTACACACTATGTAATGTATTCCCCTCATAATAATTCAAAGTGCATACAAATGTCAACAGTAAATTGTGTCAGTGTCATCTTTTGCCCCTCCTCAGGCCTGCTTTATTCTTGGTAATCATTATCACCACTCTTAATTATTAAGTATACTGATATGCTTTCTTTTCCTGGGCATTTGTGCATATTTGCACATAAAAAGAGATCTTTTGTACATTTTTTACAACTTTTGTACATTTTTATAAGTTCTTTTTATCAACTCTGTATTTTAATTGCTATAGTGATTTTCCATATATGAGCACATAGTCCCACGTAATTTCCTATAATGGTATGGATATTTTATATATTGTATTATGTAAACTTCCATATTTTTCGGTTTTTCTTTTCCAAGTTGCTGGGAATCAAACCCAGGGCCTCTCACATACATGACAAATACTCTACTACTGAGTTACCCCTCAGGTAGTGATTTTCTGTCTCTTGATCAACAGTTAGATTCTTTGTAATATTTAGCAATTTCAGACAAACATGCAATGAGCATTTTCCTAGAAGGTTTTGAATTTGAAGTTAGGCTTCTAGATGTAGAAGTTTCCTGCCATACGCACAATTTTAAAGTCTGTTAGGTCCTATAAAAACGCATTTCAGAAAGCTTTATGTAAGTGTAGCTCAGTGGTAGAGCCTGTGCTTAGCATGAGGCCTACTTTTAGTTCCCAGTGTGCCTGGGTGTGTGTGTGCGCGCACACACACACACACACACACAGACAAGCACAGAACTTTCTAGATTTATATATCAACTTAGTACAAGCATAAACTTCTCTGTATCCTTGCTGTTGCAACATTATTGTATATCTTTTGTGATTATATTGTGTACATAATGTTGCCTGTATATTCTTAATTTGATGGAATTTAAAATGTTTCATCATATTTTGACAGATTCTACAGTAATCTATTCCACTATCTTCCTGCTAGTCCAAGATACTGTAAAATGCCTAGTGGCATTATTTCTATCTGGATGAATATTTTGCTAAAATCTATCCTCAAAATCCTTTAAAAATCTCTGAAATTTTAAGCAGCTTATAAAACTTTATGAAAACTCTTGAAATCATCCTATGACAATTAACTTTTGCATGTTTATCATTACTGTTTGCTCTTAAGAATTTATTATATACATTGTTCTTACCATTTATCTTTATCATTTTGCCATTATTACTATATAGTTTTATATATATTTATAGCAAAAATACAAAACATTTAGCAGAATGTTTCTAAAATATGATAATAACTATTCATGTTTTAAAACTTTCAATTAAAGTTACTATATTGTGCTATGGGAATTGTCTATACAAAGTAAACATATAACAAACAAAACTTGATTTTTTGTACAATTTCGTTTAGAATGTTTTTGCAGTTTTACATTATTGATTACCACTCCTCACATTTAAAGAAACCATTAGAGTTGCAGATAAATAGCAAGAAATAATGGGAAAACAATTTATCATTTTTGATGTTGTTCTCATTCAGGCAATATTTTTCTATATTCTTTAAAGTATAGAAATTATACTAACATAGGAATAGTTTGTATTTCTGTGTTATATGCTTTATATGGAATATGAACTGGGTATGGGCCTGAACAATAAAAACAAGACAGCAATTTGAAGCATCTACTATTTGCCTGGCATAAGGTCTAAAAATCCATCTTTACTAATATGTGTTAAGGGGTATTACCTGACAATTTAAAAAAATGTATTGCTATAGTAATACAGAAAGTTGCATACAACTGGATTTAAAATCTTCTAAAATGTACTATAGAAATAAATATGACTAGCTCCCTAGGAGATGAGTGTTTACTAATTGAAAATAAAATCTTCTCTATTGATTTTTTGAAATGACGCGAATAATGCCAGAAAGCTCAGCTCAGAGAATATATATATTTAAATTAGATTTTTTTAAAAAAAATGCCTCAGTGGGCCAAGAAAGACAGATTTTTGCTCTCTCCTTTTTATACATGCTTGGCTTATCCTAAATTACAGCAATGTTTCATTACTACCAAAATTCTCAAGATAAAATTCTTAGCACAACTGCTTGCTAAGCAAAAGGAAAAACATAAATTGTATCTGTGCTGAGTAAATGGGTTTGGAAGCTGACTTTTATTTGGCTCACAGCTCCCCTTGCAGAACAGTTTCAGCTGCTTCTTTCGAGGATCTGGCTAAGGTCAAGCAGATAATCTGATTGACAGTCCTCTGAGCTACAGGAAGTTTATGCCAAACTTCCAGGAAGTTTATGCCAAAGTTATGCTAGATGTTTTCTGTATTGTAAATAACTCATACCGTAAACTTCACCAGTTTTGATATGGTAAACCTAAATGCTTACATCCATTTTTTTCTAAAAGAACATTTTATTTTCTGTTTGTTGGGAATTAATTATTTTACACACACACACACACACACACACACACACACACATATATATTTAGGCAGACTATATGTGTATGTGTGTGTGTGTGTGTGTGTGTATATATATATATATATAGTTTGTCTAAAACTGTATATACATACTTTAGCAATGTGCATATTAATAAATGTCTGGAAGCTAATTGCCACTACTTTTAGTTCTTCTTGTAATTACAAAGGCCAAAATAACTTGTATTAATCTCATGATGTCTCAATAAATTTAGCATCAAAATGATGTATACATTTTGACAGACTCTTTGTGTGTGTATGTGTGCGTGTGTGATACTGGAGATTGAATCCCAGGGCTTTGTGCGTGCTAGGCAACAGATCTACCACTTAGCTACTTGTGTAGTCCTTGTTCCAATTTTTAAAATCTTTTACTTGTAGATAAATGATACAACACAAGCAAACATATACTCATTTAAATTTATCTAGTAAAATCATTTCAGTCTCTAACATGTTCCTTGTATTCCTTACAAAGGACACATGTTCTATTTCTTCACGTGTCAGTTGCCTAAGTTTCTCAAAAAGACAAATAACACACATTTACTGTGATAAACTTCTTTTCCGGATTATTTATTTTCTCATATGGTAATTGGTAATGTAAGCAAGTAGACCTTTAACATAATTCCTCTGGTTTCTTCACTAAATCTTTATTTATTCAATATTCAGTTTCTGCTATAAATTGCTTAGGTCTATGTTTGCCAGAAAAAGGAAATCACAATACATGTTACTGGCTTCTTTTACATACAGTAGATTTTCCTTTTGAGAAAAACAGGTTATCTGATTGATTAAATTAAATCCTTATTCTTGTTTATTGTTCTATGTGTCTATCTTTTCTTTTGTAATTTCATAGAAAATGTTTGGAACTAATGGTCATTACTTATTCTGTAGTAATAGGTGTGTTAATTTTCTTTACATAGTTTTTTTCTGAATGCAATATAAACTCAACATGAAGAGTGAAACATTTATTTTCACCTTTTCTGAAATTTCACTGAAATGTAAATAAAGAAATTTTAAGAGGCATAAAATGTCAAGGACAAACAGAGTAGAAGTAAGTGATAAAACAGCAATGACATTTTGAGACTGGAAAGTAGAAATAGTAAATGACACACACAGACATACAAATACACTGCATTTTCTCCTTTTTTTTTCTATTCTCTACTTACTACTGGATTCTTGTAAAATGCCAACACTTTACCCAAAATAGATTTAAACTATTAGGGTACAATTTCAGAGAAGGAGATGAAATATATATTATCCTGTCCTCAGAACTTATGATATAGTTGTCAGAAGTTTGCTTTGAGCATTAGTTTATGATACTTTTTATCATGTAGTTTATAAATTTGTTAATGATATTTCTATTATTCTGAATCTTTATAGATACTAACTATAATAGAAAGATTAGAGGTTTTTTTGTTCATGCCATTTAAGCACAAAAATGCTAATGCGTCTTCCTCTTATACATGTTTTTATTCTATGTTCAAACTTTGTGTGCCAAATTATATTCAGAAAGAAAATATTTCTTCCAACTTTAAAGTGAAAATGGTTTGGACAATTCAATGGAACACAAGCAAAACCAAAGGATGTCTTATTCTGTCTTCTTCTCTTCATGTTGGATTGTGTGTTACAGTACCTCTCACCCTGTAATATCCTGAAGATATTGGAAGAATAATAAGAAATTTGGATCAATGATCATTTCTTGAGTACATATAATGCTAGGGAATTATAATGATCTTGTTTTAAGCATGCTGTTTTGGTTCTTGGCTGCAAACTCTCAGGAAAAAATTGTATCCTTAAAACATGTTGAACAGTTAGTCCCAACTTATTATTGCATTTAGAAACAGAACCTGTCAGGATGTAATAAAGTTTTATTGAGGTCAAAAGAATAGGATTAGCACCTAAACATACCAGTGTCTTTGTACAAAGAGGAAGGAACATCAGATCTCTCTCTCTCCCCTTTTACTCGTTTTTCTCTTTTCCTCTCTGACTCTGTATGCAGACACAAATCCAGGTGAGGACTTTCCTACTGATAAGATTTTGGTATGATAGAAAGACAAATAAAGGAAAAAAAGAGGCCTTTATTAGTGGCGTAGGAGAGCTGCAGAAGAGACACAAACCACCCTTGGATGAGAACAAAGAAGTGGAAGTACTTTTATTAGGTCTGGCAGGGGGAGGAGTTTGGGAGGTGGGCAAAATTGCATATCAACAGCTGATTTGAAGGAGCATCTGCGTGTGCAAAATAGGAAACAGAAAGATTTACGGGGTGCTGGGGTGGGACAGTTGGGTTATAGTGTTGTTTTGGGATTGGAGAGGGTTTGGCACACACACACACACACACACACACACACACACAGCAGGAGGTTTATTTCTGGGACTAGAAGAACATAGAAGTTACTCTTGGAGAGATAAGGTGCTTCTCTGGGCCAGGTACCAATTTGGGTGGATACTATGTGAGAGAGAGCTAAGCCTCAGGCTTTCAGAATCTCCCCTGCTGCGCGGGTACCTAGCGCTCTAACTACTCAGTGGCTCATTCCTCACTCATCCATCTCTCTCTCATCCATTCCCTCTCTCAGCCATTCTTTCTGTCATTCATTCATTCATTCATTCAGACTTGTTAGTTCTGGGCCAAACAGTCTCAGCTTGGGTCCTGGTTCCATCCTGTGTGACCTCTCTGTGACCTTGCCCCTATACCTTAACTTCCTGTACCCCAACTTGCTGTGTAGAATGAGGAGATCTGAGGAAATTCATGTGATGTGCCTGAGATAGTACTCAGCCTGCTCCAGGAGCCCCATGGATATTATTATAATTATCGTCACAAAAAAAAAAAAAACCTCATGAGTCAATACTGCATGATGTTGCAAAGTTAATACCACAGAATTGATTAAACACTCAGATCAAAGGAATCTGCATCCATCGCATGTTAGAGGTGGGCTACAACACTTTTTCATGACAGAGATAAATCTCTATCTAGTTTACCCATTGTTTTATTTTGATCCCTATTAAATGCAGTGAATGGAATTCTTAACCAAAATAAGGCAAAATAAAATATAGCTCAGACAAGAAAAGGGGTAAACTGATGATAAAAAAAAGGAGAGGGTAGATAAGAGATTAGACCAATTCAAATGAAGCTGGTAAGATGACAAGCTATTTTATTGTACAAATACAAAAGGCTATCAGCTAACTTCACTGTTTGAAGCTGCTTGAATAGAACTGCTACTTATAACGAGGAAAGTTGACATATACCCATATCCAAAACCAATGAGAACATTCATTCTGAAGAGCTTCCTCCTAAGTTAACTTCCAGGTTAAAGCAGAGTTAGAGTGGAGTAGATATCTAAGATACTGATTAGAGGTAGCTGAAGAGAGAACATCTAAGAGTCTGTCAATAAAAACAATAAAAAATGATCCTCCATTCTCACTGTCAAAAGAAACGTATGTATAATGTTAAAAGTCAGACTTTTTGAAGTTACTTTACAGGAACCCATTGAGTTTAAACATTATGAAATATCATTAGAATTTCTTTAACCCTCATAAACTTTGATAACAGAGGAAGAAATATGGGTAGATATTTGGAAATTGGGGAACATTACCTAATATCTATTGGATAGGTACTATCTATACTTATCAGGTAATGAATAATAGATGAATAAGAGAAAGAAACTTTGATCATTAGTTACTTTTCAGACACATATTATGCTAGAGGAATATTATAATGATATTAGCTATGCTATTAGATTGATTGAAATGGAAAACTGTGTGTTCTTAAATTACTCCATATGAATAGCTAAGCATAGTGAACTCTTAGTTTATTTATAAGAATTCTCCCATGCAGTAATAATAGTTCCAACTTGTATTTTCTGCACTTACTAACAGATTTGCAGGTTTGAAAATCTAAAAATGAGTGCTAAAATGCCTTAAACAAGCAATTACAACCCTTAGATAATCTTAAAATCAAGCACATGAGCATGAAGTTATGTCAAATCCTGTACAACAAAACAATACTGTCAAATTGACAATGTCAAACTTCATTTGGTCAACTACTTCTGTGTTTTGTTCAGAAGTGAGCTTGAAATGATAGCATAGAAGATACTATTTTCATATCAGTCTTCGTGTTAGCGAGTGATCAAATGATAAGGAAGTAGCTGAGAGTACTAAAAACGTCTCTTACCTTTGAAATTCAAATTATCATATAATACTCCAGAATTATATACAAATATTATGTGTCCAAAATTTTTTCAAAAATTGTAAAACTTCAGTAGCATATTTTCAAAAGTTTCTGACTAAAGAATTATGGATATATTGATATTAGTATGGAGAAGTTAGTACCTAATTAAATTTAGAGTGGGAATTGGACTTTGCTGGCATTCACTGGAAGACAAACTAAGACTTTATACCAATCAAAACAAAAATGTATTGCATTAGAAAAGATAAAGAAATTGCATTATTTGAAGGAAATTTTGAAACCACCAAGAAATTGTGGCTTTTCCCCCAAATGTATACAGGAAGATTTTTATGCAGCAGTTTATAAATATTTTGCAACTGATTCACTTGCTGCAGTACTTTGACTATTGCTTCATTCTGGATTCACTTGGCAAAATATACTGGCACTTTTATTTTAGTGTATGCCAAAAATGCCTAAAAGTGGTAGTATTTGTTACTTTCTTGCCTCCAAATAAAGGATGTCTATCCCAGGAAAACTTTTAGGGAACCTATAAGTATATTTATGTCGATTTGAATTTAATACATTCAATGAACTGGAAGTGACCCAGGGAGAAAATAAGGGTGAAAACTGTTGTGAAGAATACGTTTCCCCAAGAGCTCAGGTAAATTAGGTTATCATTTCTAATTCTTCACTGTCTCCCTATAAAGGAATTCATCATCCTAACAAAGGAGATAGAATTTATTTTTCCACCCTTCTGGCATTGGGTTTGGCCATATGACTGGTATTGGCCAATGGCACATTGGAAGGTACGACACCAATTGCTTTATGATAGTATGAGTGTTTGCTTTATACTGTGGCAATAGAAGAACACACTCTAGGTAGAATGTATCCCATCAGTCTTGACTGAAGAATGAACAAATGTGGAAAAGATATGAGCTTAAATGGAAGCAAGGGGTCCAGTAAAGTCTAATAAAGTTAAATGGAGCCACAGTCAATCTGAAGATCCTAAAGATTAGTTTCAAGCAAATATGTTCATTTGAGTCTTCTGTACGCCCTCATACAGCATGGAACGGAAACAATAGAGAAGCCAATGCCTGAGCCGATGCTTCATTTCCAAGTTCGCCTTCTCATTTCTAAGGGATTTAGAAAAGGTAAAGACACTTGCAGACAAAAACTTTATTTGAACTTTATTTTCTAATTAAAGTAGATAAAATCATTTCTATTTGTGTTGACACAGATATTCTGAACTAATTGTATATGAGAATTTAGTTGTGAGTGGTTCTTATCTCATATAATAGCTATTTAATTGCTTGGTCACTAACTTTGGTGTCAGATGTAACCTATTATTCTTTAGATATTACACAAATTGAATCCCCAAATGAATTACCTAAAAATATAAACTCTTCTCAGGCATCTGTGAAATATCATGGAGCTGATTTGTTTATCAACCTTTTTATAAATATATACCAGTTTCGTTATTTAGCTTCTATTTGTTTAAAGTCAGTGTGATTGTGAAGTTACATGCTCACAGGTTTCTATATTCTCATTCTATTTATCTTGGTATCCAAAACAAAATTTTGACTGACAGTGAATTTGTTGGCTTACAGGAATAAAAATGTGATGGAAGTAGTAATGATTAGCTCTGACCAATATTTATGTATAATTTCTAACATTCCTAAGTTTATGTCAAAATCTTCTATTCTGGTCAGTTATTAGAATTTACCTAATCATTTATATGAAAAATATATAGTGTAATATCTTTTTATGGTTTATAGGTTTAAGGTCTTTGCAACTAAGTACTTATTAAAATTCTAATGTTTTTATTCATTCAGCAACAATTTAAATTTCTATTGCATTTACTTGTCTCAGGTATTAAGAATTCATAGATCTCATGTTTCATATAGATGGACACACACAAGAACTAGAAGACATGTGTAGAAGCAAATAATGGAAGTTTGTATATGTGTTATATACAGTCAGAATCGACACAGGGTATCTATGTGCAGTCCACATCTAACCTCAGATTCAGTGTTGAAAGACCGAGAAATTCTTCTCAAATTGGGAGCAAGACAAAGATTGTGTTAGTTGGCTTTTTTTCATTGTGGCAAAATACATAATATAAGAAACTCCTAAAAAGGAAAAATCTATTTTGGTGCAAAGTTTTCTGAAAGCTGGACAACACTGAAAAAAATGAAAGACCTTCAAAATAGAAAGAGAACCACAAAGGTGGCTATTTGAAAAAATCAAAATGTTTTAAAAAAACTTTAGCTGGATTAACAAAGAAAACAAAAGAAGCCTTAAATTACCAAAATCATGAATAAAGATGGGAATATTGCTACTGACCTTAAAGAAATTAAAAGTTATCATAGAGTTAATGAATGGAAGAATTAATTCTGTTTAGATGATACTATCACTCAAAGGGTCCTAGGGTATCCAAAGAAGTCCTATGAAAAATTGCAACAGATTTATTTGTCCAAATTGAAAAACTTATCATGAAATTCACACAAAATTTTTAGGAAAGTCAAGTAATCAAAACAATATTGATAAGAAGAGCAAAATCAGAAGTTTCATGCTTCTCAATTTCAACATGTACTAGAAAACCATTGTCATCAAAACAATATGGTACTGGTGATAAACATATAAAGCATTCGAGTGAAACCATAAATCCATGCTTGTATTAAAATGCATTTTCAACAGGACAAAGGTCTTTAAATAAGGGAATGAATAGTATCTTCCATAAATACTGGTGGAATGTCCACATGCAAAAGAATGAAGTTGGATCCACATATATGTGTATATATATTATATATATATATATATATACACACACACACACACACACACATAATATGGATCAAAGACCTAAGGGTAAGTGCAAAAATTACACTTAGAAAAATATTTAAGGGTAACTTTTCTTAAACTTGGATTTGATCCTTAGATTTGACAGTCACATCATATATATGAAACCAAAAATTTAAACAAGTGAAAAAATAGATAAGCTCATTTTCATAAAAATAAAATATTTGTGAGTGAAAGGGCATTATCAAGAAAGTGAAAATAATGTGAGAGTTTATAAATCATATTTACATTGGTAAAGGATATTTTAGAGTATATAAAGTAAACATAAATCAAAATGAAAAAGAGAGTCCTATGGGATAATGAGCAGACGATTAAATTGTTAACCAAAGAGGATGTACAAAAAGCACATGAAAAGTATTGTAAGATCATTAGTCATTATGAAAATGCATGTAAATTAAAGCATAAATTAAAACCACAGTAAGATATCTTTTCATAATTGTATGGATAAAATAATACTAGTAAATATACAATAGTAAGTGCTGCTGAGGATGTGGGAAAATTGGAACCCTCAAACATTGGCTTTCGCATTGTAATGTGGTACACCTGTGGGTGGAAAATGCTTGCGGTTTTCTCAAAAAGTTAAATATAGAATTATCACATGACTTAGTGACCCCGCTCCTTCGTATGTCCCCTAAATTGAAAAGAAGTATGTAAATACTTGTACATGAATATTCACAACAGCCCTATTCACAACAGCCAAAAGGTAGATACACAATCTTGATAGCCTGTTTGTGTCTCTTCCTCTCTCTCTCTCTCTCTCTCTCTCTCCACACACACACACACACACACCCCTATATCAATCCATTTTGTTTACTGCAACAACGTGTTTGAGGCAGGCTAACTGTATAAAGAAAACAGTGCTGTTTGGTTTCCAGTTCAGAGGTTCCAGGCCGTGGTGCTGACATGGGCTCACTTCCGGTTGAAGGCCCTCTTGGCTGTGTCGTGTTGTGGCGAAGCACGTAGGATAGCAAGGGAGCATGTCTTGGAATTGGAAGCCAGAGAAATCCTAGGGTTCAATATTCTTTAACAGGCATGCCCCCAGCCAACTGAGGACCTTTCAGTGAGCCTACCACTTTCAGATCCTGCTTTCTGACATGGCTGACCTGAGAAACAAGCTCTCAACAGATGACCACGGGGTGCAGAGGGGTGAATCATCTAAATTGTAACAGTATTTTTGTATTGAATTACAAATACTGTAACAGTGGGACAACAAAATATATATATATATTTTAACTGAAATTCTAGTCCAACAAAATTTTACATTTGTCTATTTCTTTAATTTTAGAGTGTTATTATTATCAGTGAAATATATGTGAAACTGAAAAAGACTGGAGCAATGTCATATGCCAGAATGAATATAGTATGGAGTCTGTTTGATTTTAATAGTGTATTTAAAATAAGAGGTTTTAGTTTTGCAAGAAAGCATGAACTGAATTATTTAGTTTGCAATATAAATTTATCCATTGAATCAATGTGTAGTATTTAGCCACTTTTTCTAAATTTAATTTTCATTCATGTCATGAATTCTACTCTATTCTTTAGGGCGGACAAGTTATAAATTGTGAATTCATATGAACGATAGCATAAAGCTGCCTGTGAAATTTCTTAGGAATAAATATGTTGTAAAAGTTCTTTTAAGGGGTATTTGTGCATTTATGGACTTCTTCTGAATTTAAATATGAAATGTTTAATAATTTTTAAAGCTCAATTATGGGTACTTAATAAATATATACAGATTTACTGTTCAAAACTCACTATCTTGATAAATATGTATGCTGTAAATATAGAATATATAATGTCTGAAATAATCTCATACTTTGAGCTACTTCTATACCAGCATATATTTATTGAAGTAATTCATGGCATGCATATTTTGGCATTAAATTTTAAAAATCATTTTAATAATGTTAACTTCACTCTTAATTATAAATGCTTAATAACTACCAAAATACATTACTTAAAAATATACAGAAAATTCTATAACCCTTCATAAACTTTCTTTTTCTGAGACAAGATCTCATCATGCAGTTCAGGCTAGTCTTGAATGCACTATGCAGCCCTAGCTGACCTTAAACTCATGGGCAATCCTCTTGCATCAGCCTCCAAAGTGCTGCGATTACAGACACGCTGCCACATGCCCAGCATCATAATCTTTTTATACAGTTCATACACTATTTAGATGATTAATACCATTTCTTTCTTAAAATTATTAAGTGGACTTAATATAAAAAGGCTATGAATTTTGGATAAATTAAGTACATCATAAATCTATAGTGTGATATGACCACTATTATAGCTTAGATATATGGCACATAAAATGAAGCTTGTAGATTTGTTCTAATTTTGCTAAGGTTGGATCATAGCTATAATATTACACTGTGCTTTGTGCTCCTAGCCTAGAATGATATTGACTGGTTTTACTATATTCAGAGTATTAAAAAAGTGATAAAAATGAAAGGTAGTTTAAGAAACAGAGGATATTTACGATAAAGAAAAGAAATTTACCAGCAATATGCTCCTTACTCCCCACCCCCACAAAAAGTTTAAGAGTTGTCATAGGGAACAGGGAACATGTTTCTGTTTTGTGGCTTTAGGTGGACGCTATTTTGCTTCTGTACACAGCAGTGTTGCCTCTGCTTTGTGATGGTGCACTTGGCAAAATGAACACTTACTGTGATCTCAGTGAATTGCTTCTAACTTCATCTGATGATTTCTCCATTTACAGTTCAGTGAACTCTACTATTAATTTTTGCTATCATGTTCCACTGAAAGTCTAACTCAAAAAATTCTAACTTAAATGGAGGGAAGGACCATAAAACGTGGGCTGATCCTGAGATCTTTATCACAAGGCCACAGTGATGAATTTGACTTTTTTATTTACAAGCTAGTAAACAGCTATTCATCTTCATGGAAGCTTCTTTTTATCATCTGTTTAAAAAGATTAATAATCTTCTCAACTTTCTCATTTATGAACATTTTACTCCAGTCTTCTAGCCATTAAAACTTTAAATTTTAGAATCAGTGAATTAAAATTATTACTGATTCTAAAAATTCCTCCCTGGCTTTGAAGTTCAGCTGGGTCATTTATTAGCCATAACACCTAGAGGATGTTACTGAGATTCTAAGTCTTGATTTCCTCATCTATGAGATGGAAACAATATTTATTTTCTTGGCCTGTTGTGGGATTAAGTGGGTAAGCAAAAATAAATCTGGATAAGTAATGGTATGTGGTTAAAAACAACAAATTGTTAGTGTGATCTTAGAACTCTGATTATATAACTAACATGCAATTGATCTTTTTATTCTATGTTTCCCTAAACACACACACACACACACACACACACACACACACACACACACACATACACACACACACGGACATGCATGTGTTTCTGTGTGTTTCCAGTGATGGAAATCAAGCCAAAGGCCTCTTTCTCATAGGCTCGGCAAGTACTCTCCAGTCCTTCTTTACCTTTGTTCTTTTTTCCTATTTGTTCTATTATCACAGTTTTCCAAATTACCTTGCGCTATATGAGATCTATAATATGTACTAATCTGCTAAATGACTTACTGCCTTCCGGATTGCACTCTCCCAGTCCAAATTACAGAGTCCTGTCCAGTCTTCTCAGAAGACTTTTCATCATTGTCTCATTCTTCTCTACATGCTTTCAAAATCTAACGCAAATCTTCATTATTATGTGGCCTGAGCCTACAACATCTAGATGTCTTTATGCACTTCTCCCAGAATTCTATGTTTGCTTTCTATTCTATTTTCCTTAATTTGCATTTCTTTCTTTCTCTAGTCTTTCCCTGGAAGGGTTTGACCCAGTTACATATGGACACCTCAGCATCTGGATCTGACTCCATCAAAACTCCTTCCTCGGCCTTTGGGACTTACCTCCACCACGAAAGTTTACTTTGTTAACTTTTTGTAATATTGTATCCATAATGTATACCTTCCGGATTAAACTTTTTTATTGGAATATTTTGTGACTTTTCATAGTATTTAGCACCAGTTTCTCCAGGTGAATACATTAAAGTAACAAGTATACACTGATCTATTTGGAGTTATTTTTTTAAATTATGTCCTCACAGTGTTCAGTTTTGCCTAGTTTTCAAACGAATGCAGGTTTCTTGGCCTTATATCATTGTGATGATAAATACGATAAATATCAAATGTTGTGACATTTGAAGTCATCTTTAAATTGTCCCTTCGCAGCTGTACCAATAAGTGAAAATTAGATTTTACAGTAAAGAGCTGTATGTTATATTGTATGAATTATTTTTCATTCTATATAGTGGTTTTAAAGCTTAAGTGATCTTTCATTTCATTTGTTTTGTTCTGCAGTGATTTATGTGGTTTTAGGAACAGAAATTTTAGACTGATATAAAAATATGGATTTGCACAATAGAAGGCAGCAAATTTTGGTCCTGATTTTACCATTTCCTAAGTATAAAAGAATTAAGAATTTAAACTTGATCCTCTTTGTTTTTATGTAGACTTGTGTGATTGTTCCTACAAAATGTAAGTCACCTGAGGAATATTCAATATTGTATCCTAGTATTCACAGTGGTATCTGATGCAAGCAGAGCTACATATATTTCTTTTTAAAGACCACTTCCAGAAAAAGTGTTAGTCATTATAAAGGATGTGAATGTGTGTGTGTTCTGATAAGGAATTCTTTAGTTTTACATACATTTTTCTGTGAGTTGTTTAAGGAAAAGACAATCATTTACCAGTATATCGTTACATATGGAAGTTGCCCCATTTAACTCATAGCTTTTCTGTAAATGGAAATATGGGCATTAGGAATTCCTTACTCTCCTTTGTCATTGATTTCCTATGGATTTGCCATTAGTATGCCATTGGTTGCCTATAGATTTTGCCTAGTTATCTATGCTATGACTCATATGGTTTAAAAACTTAAATTGTTTCTATATAAGAAATTCAAGTGCCTATAAGATATAATTCAGATATGTATACTAAAGTTCATTTTTAGAAATAATAAAATGCATGTGCTATTTCAAAGAGCTATAATAAATGTTTAATGACATTCAGTGAAATTAGAAAAAGAGCATATGTTTCTCCTATTATAAAATTCAAATTATTTATTATCTTTTTAATTTAATAAATCTATTGTATTTCCAAAATAACACAGAATTAAAGCATCAACACATCATTTGCTTTTCCCAAGTTAATCCCATTGAGAAATGTATTCTTAGCCTCTGTACAAATATAGTAAATAAGATTTAGATTAAGACTTTATCTCTAATGTAAAATCAAAGCACAAAGACTAGATAAGAACCTAAGTTACTAATTTCCAGCCCATTGCAAGCCATACTTGTAGTAGTAGCATTCATATTTAAGGCTACTGTGTGTGCTACGAAGTTAGAAATCATCTGTTATCTTGATCGCTGTATACTCAATGCTTATATTTGTTGCATAAAGGAATAAGTAAACAAATGCTATCTTGGAAGTTTAAATAAGACACCAAAGAACATCAAAATGAAAAGATTTCCTTTGAATTGAAGACTCTGAGGAAGGTATTTGAAAGGCAGAGGGCTCTGATGGAAATGGAAGAAGATTGAGCATCTTGCTACGGAGGTGATGGAGTGATGGGGAGATTTCTTCCACGTAGGGGCCAAGGTATGATCACGGAACTTGAAGTAAACAAACAGACCGTGTTCCGCAACCAGAAATTTGATGGTGTTATAAAGGAAGACACAGTTTGGAATGTACCAAAGCAGAGCAAACCCTGGTGCCCTGAAACACTGGGAGTTGAGTTTGCATTTAAGTTGATACGATGGGACCTATACTTGAAAATTATGACTCTCATAAGGCTGTGTGGTGAGAAATGGTAGAAGCAAGATGAAGTTTGAGGATTTGTTAGTGGAGTATTTTCAAAGAGTGTCTCAGTAGAGAGGTAACTTTCACTTGAAATGCAGTAGTGACAATGGGCAAAGAAAGACTGCGTGCAACTATTATATATCGTTAATTTAACATGTGATCCCAATTTAGTTTTGAGGCTCTGGCTAGAGCATAATCAGTTCTCCTTCATGGATAACTGATTAAGTGCACACTGTACCACTTTCCTAATCAGGTCTCCACACTCTAGATCACTTTATGCCCGCCCTAATTGACTCAAGGTCAGATGCCAGAAAACTCTGGGTAGCCACTGTGCCCTGGGCCCCAGAACTTATTAAATAGCTTATAGCAATAGCTCCACTTTCCTCTGTATGTTATTCCATGTAAAATGTTCCGTATGTGATATTGAATCATAAGTCTCCCCATTTGTAAATCAGTTGTTTGAAATCTTGTGCTTATGCAAACAGTAATATGGGGAGTAATTTCAATAAAATCAATCCACAGGAAGCCCACTAAAGATAGGTAGCCACACGTTCCTTGCCATACACAAACTACACCTATAACGCAAGCTCCTGCCATGCTGACCTGACTCCAGGACCGAAGCCCTCTGGGTCTATCCCTGGCATCGTTCTCTCATTTGAAGCTGCAACACCAAACTCTGCCTTTCATGTATCTGAGTAGCAATGTGTTGTGTCCTGTCACGAAAAATATCTTTAAATATTTCAGAGTATAACCTGAGTCAGATTCAGGATTATATGGTAACTAGAAGGCACGACAATCAAATATTCAAAGGGTTGGAAATAAATTGTCTGAAACACAGCAGGAAAACTGGCAGAGGAAGAGAGTAAATCCAGGATCATTGTGGGGTCTGCGTTCATGAAAACTTGAAGAACAGTTTTCATTGATAAAAAACAGAAGTGAATGATCAGCTGGTGTAAGGGTTATTACAAGGAAGTACACAGGAACAGGGTTAAAACTTATTTAATTTACAAATTAATTCCTATTTAATTTACAAATTAATTCCTGTGATGATTTCAAATGGAGAGTGGTTTTATTCTCGCCATTTTTGATGCTGATCTCTTTTTATGGTATTTAAATGTCATAGTTGTATAATTTGTCTCTTCCATGCATTAAAATGTAACCACTCTGAAGGTTTAAATTACAGAGATATTCAGCTATCTTTTTCTGTGACATGTGTTCACTGAAATACGCTTGTTAGTGAGTTGATATTGGAAGATACACATGTTTATTTTACTCCATACTTGGCATTTTAGCACTATTCTTTATATCCAAATGCCTCATGTACTGGAGCTAAAAGGGATTTCTTGCAAATTTTCTGATTTCTCCAATACAAGATGATAGTCAACAAAGCCTTAGCTTGAAAATTACCTGGCTATGCATGTGTAATGTTCTTTTTGGATATTTTCCCAAGAAGTACTAAGGAAACTAGACAAAATAATCATGTGTTAGAAGTTTAGTATCACAGTGCTCATAAATTTTGCTCATCCTAGTAGCAATAGCTCCACTTTCCTCTGTATGTTGTTTCATGCAAAATGTTCCATATGTGATATTGAATCATAAGTCTCCCCATTTGTTAATCAGTTGTTTGAAATCTTGTGTTTATGCAAACAGTGATACAAAGAATAATTTCTCTGGGGGCCAGTTAGCTTCACCCTACCTGATGAATACTGAGTATGTGCTTTACCCCAGTAAATCACCTTATAATCTTATGTTTCTGGTCACAAAGGCAATTTAAAAAGAAGTTACAAATATGAATGGAATAAAGGAAAGTATACAGTGTAGTAATACAACATATACAGTATATTCATTTACCTCACTATAGTCTGCTAGGCAGTTGGACACTGTGACACTGTCCTAGGCAGAAAGAGAATAGAAACAGCTTTGTGTAAGCACAATTTTCCCATGATACACATGATTATTATACTGCAAACATGTACTATTAAAAAAAAGTGAGTTAGTGGAGAATATGTGTTCCCCTAGGAAGGAATGTCTGTGTTGCCGTATTGCTTAGCAACATTTGCTCCTGAGAAGTTAAAAGATGGGAGAATGAGAATTAATTCAATCCCTTTTGAAAAACTGAAAAGCATATAGTTACATTTTAAAAGACACTTTATAAAGGACTAGTTAACAGATTTACAAAAGGTACTCTAACTCTGGCTGTGGGTTAGTATCACCTGAGGACCATGAAAAACATGCAAATTGCATTTTCCTTTTGCAAAGGTTTTGATTTAATTGCTCTGTGTCTGTCCCACATTTATTATGATATCATAAAAGATTGAATGGTATTTTTTCATTCTTAGAGAATGAAGTATGACCATATTAGAATATCAAGAACATTCCAAGATTGCAGTAATAACTTTCTTCTAAACAGCCACTCCGCTCCTTCATTAGGCAAGACAAAATCTACCTTCCACACAATAGGGGAAATAAAGTGAAAGGAAGAAATCATGTTCCTATTTAAAATGAAAAATGAGAATGAGTGAACCTTTGCACAAGTACTGTTTTTATTACCAATGTGTTGCTACAGAGAACACAAATTTTATTGTCTAATTTTATGGAGGTTCTTTGCTCTTTTACATTTTAGAAACTAGAAGGTAAGCTTGTATTGTGTTCTAACTTGTATTTATAGATGTATTTCTGTTTGCCAAAGAAAGAAAGCAAGAAAGCAAGCAAGCAGGCAAGAAAAGAAAGAGAAAGAAAGAAAGAAAGAAACAAAGAAAGAAAGAAAGAAAGAAGAAAGAAAGAAAGAAGGAAGGAAGGAAGGAAGGAAGGAAGGAAGAAAGAAAGAAAGAAAGAAAGAAAGAAAGAAAGAAGAAAGAAAAGACATGTGAATAACTTGCTCCATAGTTAAAGGAAAAACCTAATCATTAACTTAATTATTGGGCAAAAAATAGTAATTTGTAGGCCAGGAATTCAAATGGGACCTGTGAAGGTTTTAGTGTAAATTTGAGTTTGATAATACAGTCAGGTTTGAAAATGTTATTTTTGAAATCTAAGTATAAAAGTTTATGATAGTTATTATTCATCTTAGAAACAATCAAGTGCCATAAATACACTGGACAGAAATGTATAGAAAAAAATTTATAAGAAATATAAGGAGGAGCTTGGAGAGGAATGAAATAAATGGAAGAAGATGTATTTTTGAATGTTGAAAATCAGTATTTCAAGCATGCTGATAAGATTAATTGACAAGCTTAACACAATTCCAGTGAAGCATATAGCAGGTCATGTTATTAGTAGCAGTGGTATTCACTGAGAGAAAGTTGTTACAAAGGCATTTAAAATTTCCAAACTTTTATATTGATTCCACATATTTAGAATATTGAACATAAGATTGAATCTTAATATTTATTTTTTGATATATTAGTGTTTTACTAAGTAATCAAGATGAAATTTTCAGTAGTATTTAGTATCAAATAGTATAACAACCACACACAAAAGCTATAGTACTATCTTTTAAAGTGTCTTCATTAGGCAAAATTTATTTTTAGGAAAAATTTCCCTGAGTTTTATTAAGTGAAAATGCAACAGAAATTCAGCATTCCTTGAGCCCATATTTAGCTTTAACAATATTTAAATGCAAGCACAGTGTTCTCACCTCAGGAGTAAACTCTGAGGGGCCATTTATGGATCATGCCTGAACTGCATAGTATTCTTAGTCTCTGGGGTATGCTATTCAAATCCAATACATATCCACTGGGAACTGGTCTGCAGTGGAGTCACACTTACCTGTTAATCAAATGCTAGCCCTAGGCTAAAAGCCCCATGTTAGTGAGGCCACCTGTCAAAAACTATTGAAAAATCAAATGAGTAAACATTTGCCCTATTTCTTTTCTTTTTTCACTTTATCTTCTACTTATTTTCTTTTCTCACTTTATTTTTTTACTATTACTATATGTTTTACTTTTCATTGTATTTTTCTATGCCATTTTCAATGATTTGTGAACTAAGTTTACATGGGCATATTAAGCAGCTATGCCATCTAAAAATAAAAATTACAAATATCACCCTATAATTATATGATAAATTGCTTTTTTCACAGTAATAGTATATGTTCAAAGTTTTATCATGATAAGTTATTCTGGAAGATTCTGAAGAAACTTTAAAGACATAAGAGACCAAAACATGGAGATACTATAATACCTAATATTTTTGTGAAACTAAAAATATCTTCTTCATAATTGGATGTTTTGAAGAATGGAAATCCACTTACCCACATACTTCACGTTTCAAAGTATTACTTAAATTTTACCCTGATTTTATTATTCATTTTCTGAGTCACAAAAACAGTTTTAAGTAATAACAATTAATTATCAAAGGGAGCTATGTAAAGGAGAAATTTGTGTTTTAGTTCTAGTGATATATTTATATGTACTAGATTTCCTGATGTACATATATCCAAGTAACTAATTCAATGCCTAGTTTGACAGGAATATCCAAATTAACATTCTAAACTGTGAGGAAAACACTAGACTTATAAAAACTTACTATGCCTCCTCTCCTTCCAGAAAGAAAGTGTAGTAGGGGGGAGAAAAAAAGAAAGTGAGAGGAAAGGAAACAAGGAAGGAAAGAAAGAAGAAGGGAGGAAGGAAAAAAGTTGTTTGGTCAGGAGAAAAGTAAGAAAGAAGGGAAGGAAGGAGGACAGGGGAAGAAAGAAGAGAGGAACAAAGAGAGGACATGAAAGAAAGGAGGGAGAGAAGCAGGAAGTGAAAAGGGAGAAGAAGAGTGGGAAAGAGGGAAGAGAAAAGGGGAGAAATAACAAGCTGCTTGTTTCATTTCAAATAAGCACTGGTTTAGGAAGTTTCTTCACAGGATTTTTTAGTACTGTTAATATGCTCTGTGTGTTGTAAATCTAGAATCAGAAAAGAATATGCAACATTATCCAAACTTACTGGACACATAACATTTATTACAAAATACTTTTTAAATCTGCAATTGAGCTTATTCATGAAATAGTCTTAAATATGAGGTTCTTCTTAGAGCAGTTAACATTGCCTTACGTTGCTAATCATTTCAATTCTATATCATATTTCTTTGCCAATATTAAAGAAGATCATTCCTATATTGTTTCTGATAATGAGACAGAGCAAATGATTTTTTAAATTCTTAAAATAAATAAAATAATGTATAGTGTATTAATTCATTGAGGACTGAGACTGTTGACCTGTGGTTAAGAGTTACTATGTTTGTTAAGACAATCAGTTATGCAATTTACGCCACATTTTTCTTATTATACTGCTCAATTACCCATCATTTTTATTAATATGTCTCTTCATTATATTTTCACAAGTAGCCTAAAACAATCTTTCTAGGAAATTATCTGTTAAATTCATAGACAGCTACAAGCTACTTTCACTTCTTAATGCTGTTCCAATAAAATGGAAGAGAACTGTCACTGGCTAATTTATTTCCATGCCAAACCATTTAAACTCTCCAGAGAAACTTCTGCTTAAATAAGGCATGCTTGACCAAAAAAGGGTGTCATGTATTAACTGTCTTTGCTGGGAGTTGATGTTAAAAGTATAATTGGGTCAGTGGAGAGAACAGAAAATAAGCACCACTATTCTCAGTCAGAAAAGCAGCGCGTCCTCTTCTTCCTATGTAAGTGTGTTGTCACTTCTGACTAAGAAAACACACCATTAGCAGTGGGAAGACTTGTGTTTTCAAAGCCTTGAGATTTTATTTTTCAACCCTAAGGATAAGGATTCTCTTGAGGTGCATTGTCTGATTGTCATTTTATCTGCTACAGTGTGAAGGTGCAACCTGGAACACTATTTTTTTTCCCTTTCTTCTATCAAAGAATCAGATTTCTTACTTCTTTTCTCAATTCTTTGCAATACTGTATTTCTCCTGGTGTTTCATATATTTTAGCTATGCTACTAGATTTCAAGATTTTGCTATGCTATATAAGTACAGTATTCCCCAATGTTTCAATAACACAACCAGTTTTGAAGAGGATGAAAAAGATAAAACAAAAACAAAAGACTTCAATTACAAGGACAACGAAAATTCTTCCTAGGGTTTTTAATCCACAGTTAAAATACAAGGTTGTAATTTCTTAATCATAGCATATAAAGATGAATGCAATCAATACTAAAATTGTTTATCCATTCCTTCTTTAAATATCTCTACAGGGCAACAGTTTCAACCAGGGATAAATTACTTTATCCAGCTTTTCATTTTGATTACTCAATGTTGATATAGAAAAACACAAAGGTGTTTGCAATGTAAATCTCAGTTTATTTTAGAAAATGTTTCCTTTTCCATTGGCAGGATAATTAACTGTTTTTATTGGTTTTCTGACAGCATTATGTCAGACTAACTTTTTAAAACTTAAGAGATGGTGGCTTAACATCGTCTATAGTCTCTTTCACCAACAGAAAATCACAAAATTTAATGACAGATTTCATATATGATATTCTTATGGTCAATGTGGGCTATATAATAACATTCCTTTGAAATATGACAGACTTTGGAGTGACCTCACATATAATTACATTTTATGGTATTTTAATATGCACTTTATCATAATATATAATCTTTGCTCCTTAATTGTTACACTCATAATGCAACAAAACTAAGAGTTTTTGTTATGTTATTTTCTATACTTTGCTGAAACTTTTTGATCTACTTGATCTTAATTTTCTGATGAGCACTTTACAGCATTTTCACTGTTAGTAGTAGTTTTGGTAATACTTTTATATAATTCTCACAGGCTTTGGTTCTTATATTTTTTTCATCAGATGCCAGTACAGTCATTATTTTAATGTATGTTCATTTGATCCTTTATTTTATTCCACAGTGCTAATGTTTGCTTCCAATAATGTCTCTTACTATATTAAATGTCAACATTATTAAAACATTTTTTGTTAGTGTTGGAGCACTATTTATATTCCATATCTTTATTATTTAGCTCACATTTCTGCTTTTGCTTTTGATGTGATTCCTAACAAACCTACTCAGTATTTTCTGTCCATAGTTGATGGCTTTGCTTCTTCCTTTCTTTCATTTTACCTTTTATTGAATATTTATAATGGTAACTGCCATGTATTTGTTTAATTAATTTGAAGGCAATAGATTATGTTTTTAGTATGTAGTTGTTATGTTCATACTTTGTATGTTTAAATATTTCTAATAAAGTAGATTATAAAATGCCTTCATCTTCCTTTGTAGTAAGATAGTGACTTTATCTAACTAGATATCTCTTATCACCATCCTAAACTTGTTATTCATTTCTTGAGGTTTAAATTTCTTTTCCTTTTTTTGGTACTGGGGATCGAACTTATGACCTTGCGCTTGCCAGGCAGGCACTTGGGTGGCTGAGCTAAGTGATTTGTACCATTTTGCGCACAGGAATGCCAATGGGAAATAATTCCTCTGGGGGGAAAAATGGCTTAAAGAAAGGTGCTTGCAAGTTTACTGCTTTGTAAGTAAACTGCTTGTGTTAGTTATTTTTTTCTCTCATTGCTAGGACAGAGTACCAGTTGCCTGAAGTTAAAGAAGGAATGGTTTAGTTAGCTCACAGTTCATGGAGTTTTCTGTCCATAATCATCTGGCTCCAAGGCAGAGTGGCATAGCACGGGAACAACAGTTCAAGGGGGCAAAAGACAGAAAAGGCTACAAGTGCAAAAAAAGGGGAGGAGCAAGTCTCTTTTTCTGACTTATATTGTAAACAGACTCCACCCTCCCTCCACCCCAGGGACATGTGTAACACTCGCATCATCTCTGTGCCCTCCTCTTGCACAGGTTCAGAATGTTTACAAGTTGAGGACTCTGGTCCCCTCCTGGGTCACTTAGTTAAACTTCTGGATTTCTCAAGTTGACACAATGAATCAACCATTACAACATCTTAGAGGGTAAACAGTCACCCTAGAACATGTTCTCTACAGGCTAGGCTCTAGAATTGCTGAACTACTTAGTTAAGCTTAAACTTCTCAGGTTTACACAGCATATCAACCACTACATTGCTTTACAAGTATATTTTTTCTTTCAATTTTTATTTTTTAGTAAATGAAGTAATATGCATGATAATTAGCTCAAATGAACCATTCACATTATATACATATTTCAAAGCACAATGTTTTACATTACAAGTACATTCAATTTGTTAATTTAAAAAAGAGTTATGCTATTCTCCTTCTTGGTAAGTTGTACTATTTTCCTTGAAACAGTTAAAGACATCATATGACAGTGATACCTGTATCTGTGTTTGCAGCAGCACAGTTTGCACGAGCTAAATCTTACAAGTAGTCTGCATGTCCATGAACAGATGGATCAAAAATGTTATTTATATATGATAGAGTACTACTTCACTGTTACAAAAGCTAAATTTAAGTGATTTGTAGAGAAATGGATGCACTCTGAAACCATAATGTTAAGTGAAATAAATCAGACACAGAAGCTTAAATATCACATGGTCTCTCTTATATGAGAAAGTCAAATATAAATAAAGGGCATAATAAATGATAGATAATAGAAAATAGACACATACATCTTCCATAAAAGATGAAGAGAGAATGAATAAGAATTAAGAGGGGTTATGTACATGTACAAACTCCCTATCAGAAATGTAATTATTATGTACTGCAAAAAAACCCCACTAATAACAAAATAAAAAGATTGAGATGTTGAGATCTCATTCACTTGTTTGATTTTGGTTCCCAGCTTCCAAAGAACCCTCGTATTTCTTGCACCCCTATGTCCATAGGCAGCTGCTTCAGGCCTAGTCCCTGTATATGCTGTGTTCATCTGATCTCCCTTTCTGTCTCATGACTCTTGTCTCCTTTCCTATCTGACTCAAGCCTGAGAAACTTTTTAGTTTTAAGTGTTCGAGTGATTAAACTGGGTTTACCCATATCACCTAATGTCACCTTCCTTTCATTATTACCCCTGAAAATTCCTTTCATAGGTGTAACTAAATTTGTGTTTGAGTCAATAGGAAGTGTGAGTGTGCGCGGGCAACTTTAGAATTAAGTCTGCAGCTGAATACACTTGAACTCACTGATTAATACCAGAGAAACCTAATTTTTTTTTTTGAGACAGGTTTCACTATGCAGTTCAAGCTGGTCTTGAACTCACTTTGTAGCCCAGGCTGGCCTCAAACTCACAGCATTCCTCTGACCTCAGTCTCCCAATTACTAGGATTACAGGTGTGTGCCACTATGCCCATCTGAAAACTAATTTTTGTGTTGATTAAAAACAAGAAGAAATGAGGTTACACATGAAATAAGACTGACAAAATGTTAACTACAGAAGCTGTCTTATAAAATTCAATCTCATTTATGTATATGTGCCCATAATAAAAAAGAATAAAATCACAATTATTTTAAAGTTTCTAGGATTCTCATACCCTTAACTGCTTGCAAGAACATGTCCTTGGATTATTATCTTATCCAGACTATTAACTTCTTTATCCATCCCCAGTTTCATAAAATTATCACTTGGCTTTGCAGAGTCTTAGTTGGTGACTGCAACTGGTAAACCCCATCTAACTTTGAGGGCATATAGAAGACAACCCTGTTCTTTCCAACGTAAACATAGCTGATTCTGTTAACCCTTGAAGCAAGTGTACCTGTAAATAGAAATGCTCGGCTGTATTGTGCAGCTCCAGTACTAGTGCTCTAAAGGAACACTAGACTTTACATTCAGCATTTGCTATTCATGAATTTAAAGGTATGTTAAAATCTTTTTGGAATTTATGTAACAGCTAAGACTTTGCATTATAAAACCAATTTTCTAATATAGTAGTTGTACAATTAAAAAATAATTTTAGTCTATAATTTGTCTTCTCTCTAAAATGATCATGGGAGCCTGGTTTTCAAGAGATCAGAGAAAATGCAAGTCATCAGATCATCTCTGTGCAGATGGGGGCACAGAAGGGACCAGACAGGTGAGAGGATGGTTGTGACAATCTTTATAAGGCTCATCATTTCAACTTGTGAAGAAGAAAATGACACCATCTGTGTTGTCATTCTTGTTAATCTTCTACTTTGAATAGAAAATATAAACTAAATGCTAGGAATACACAAATGACTACAAAAAAAATTTGTGCCGGGCTCATTGAAAAGCAAAATAAAGATGAATAATTTTGTCCCTATATATTGTTCTTATTATCCATATTCAGTGGATAGTTATCCTTAAAATTGAGAAGTTTTTATGATAAGCTGCTAAGCATTAACTCTGAATAAAATTTGAAACCAGCCTATCTTAACCCATTAAATCATGCTTTTTAATGTTAGCAAACTGCTTAAATTATGGCTTTATTTTTAATGCCTGAGTAATTCTTATGATGAGTCAGAGAGAAAAAGTAAATTTGATTTTTATTTGTCACTTAACAAAAAAGAAAGAAACATACATCTCAATATTAATTAGGATATAGATTTTGTTCAGTTTGACTAAAATTATAAGAGAATAATATTGTCTTGTGTCTGCTAGTTTTCTAATTCTGGGCTATTTGACTAATTTATCAGACACTTAAGACTTGTTCTTTCCCCCATCATATCTGCTCTAGAAAAGAAAACTAGTGCTGTCTTATGAACAAAAGTCTTCTCTGCATGCCTATAATGTAGTATCAAGTCATTTATTTGGCCAATCTGAATTTTTCCCCGTGATTTACAGATCTCATGTCTGACTAGGTATCTGTCAATTGTAATCATTTTACTTATATGCATAATTATCTCCTCTGTTAATTGTCATGTCTCATGTCTCAGATAATGTTCCTAAAAAATGTGTACTTTTATGTGGTAACTGATTCACTAACCACAGGATAAAATTCAAAGTATTTTGTAATGTCTGAAAGGAAGTTGATAATTTGACTGAAACCATTTTCCATCATCTCTCTGACTCTGTCTTGTACCATGTGTATCAGTGAGGCAATAATCTTGCAGTTCATTGTAGTTCTAGAAAAATCTCAACTCTCAATTCTGAAACTAATCTTTGAAGCACAGCCCAGTTTAGCCTATGTGCCTCCTCTATGTAAATTCTTCCACATTTTTCCTTTAGTGACTTTCTCCCCAGCATCCTCATTTTGTTAGAACCTATCCTCAGATTTCATTAGCAAAAAGGAAAAAAGAGCAATCTTCTTGACTCCATAAACATGAAGATATCTTATAATAAAAAAAGACATTTTAGATTTCAGGAATGTTATTTTTTTTAAATTTACTTATAGATTAATGTCAAATTAAATCCTAAAATTTAGAAAAAAGCCTAGCACATGTATTTTATAATATATGTGTCCTCGAACCATGTTATTATATTTGTTGTATTTTAGTTAAATTATATTATACAGTGATTCAGTATAAATAAAACAGCATAATTCTTCATAAGATCATTTGTTTATATATATACTTAGTCTTTCTAAATTAGTAGACACTTGGCAACTAAAAGTACATTCATTAACTTTTCTGAATGTAAAACATTACCATAAATAAATGAATCAAGTAATAAACTATAATAACAATACCATTTAACATACTAAATGTGTATCATCTCTGCATCATATTCTCTTAATACAGGTAAGCAAATTAATAAAACTAACAAACATTTCCTAAGAGTTTAATTTATAAGTTATAAAGTATGCTGAAAATTCAGAGAATTCAGTAGTGGTTTTATCTTAGGTTCTAAAAATGAATTTTAAAAAATTCTTTGGAGACTATCAATATAATTTCTATGTAACTAATTGTTTATTGTTAATATACTCTGAGATATTGGAACAAAAAGTATTTTTTAAAAAACTACTGGTTAAAATTCATTATTTAACCCCAAAGAAGAAGAAAATATCCTCTACTTTGAGGTTCTTATTGAAAATCAGATACCTATAGAGGATAGGTCTTGACCTGTAATCTCATATAAGAATAGAGAATAGAGAATAGAGAATAGAGAATAGAGAATAGAGAATAGAGAATAGAGAATAGAGAGAGGTGTGCATAGAATAAACAGGATTTGAGTTGCAAGAGTTAACACCATGGTATCAAGATTTAGTAATGGCAAATTTAAGTTACAAAAAGATATAGGTAGGTAATATCCACAGCTGTAGAAATAATTATCTTATTTTGGCTTTACAGAGACTTGTGTCCAAGTTTTCTATGGTTTAAGCATCCAGCACTGTGTACAGTGCAGCACAGGATTCAGTGTTAAAATGGTCAGATTAAGCAGTGTCATGGTTTATTTCAGTGGCCCCCGAGCCTCATGAATTATGGACTGGACCAAATCTAGCATTTGTGATTGGTTTGTTGTCTAGAGCTTGGATTGGTGGTATGAGTGTTTCACCTGCCCAGCGGTGGAGCCAGGATATGATTGATCCATTAGTGGGAAGAGGGTGTGGCTCTCTTTCTTGCCAGTTCGCGCCTTGCTGTTTGCAGCCAGCCATGAATGGCGGCCCGCCTTGTCACCCTGCTGCTTGGAGCCAACTGAATATGGACTGGAACATCCAAGAACTGTAAGAAATAAATCTTTCCTTCCCTAACTTTGGGCATCAGGTATTTTGTCGCAGCAACCAGTAACAAGTAACTAAGACAAGCAGTATGGCCATAGGCAATAGAAAACCAGTTGCTAAGAAATGATCTCGGTTAGTATTTTGGAACATTCAGTGCTTACATGACAATAAAAGTAAGGCACTGTATAAACAGAACAATTGAAATTGTGCTCTTCCCCTTACACAGGAAATAAGACAGTTTAATGAATTTGGTCATCTGAATAGCTACTTTTTCTTGGCCTTATTCTCTTAGCCTTGACTTTAATTTTCACTTTTCTGCAAATGTTTTCTCATCAATATATGAGTCTAATTAAACTCCTATTAGAAATTAGCTGCACAAATCTAAATTTCTGTTTATATTTCTTTCTTAGCCTAGAATTTCATCATGAAGTTTCACAGATATTAAGTCAAATTTAGAAATCTGAACAATTGCCATAGTCAAAAGGCAGAAGTAGATATTGATGAATTCTACTTTCATTCAAAATTTATACCTCAGTGCTCAGTAACATAAAATATAAATATGAGATTTGCAGGACATTTATAGAGCACTGAATGTGTCCACACAGGCATTACTAGATATAATTCTTCTACACCAGCCTTCTTGTAGTCTAAAGTAAATCTATTATACACACATGAACATTAAGGTATATTAAAATTTAATTAATCTGAATAAACTATTGTATTCTACTTTTTGTCTGCATTGTTAGCAAGTTCAATATAAAATCTTCATAAATTACTGAATATGTTTATATATAAAATTGGGATTTAAAAACTACAGTTTCTATTCTTAACAATGAAAATTATGTTCAATATGTTATTACACCATTCAATCAATTATAGGTTGAATCTTATTTATATAACTGAAATGTAAGTGCCCATAAAGAATACACTGAGAAAAAAAATTCAGCCACTCACTTTTGTGTTTATACTACACAATTTCTGTCTTGGTCTTCAGATATTTAATAAAAATAATTTTGATGTGATTAATTACTAGGCATTAGCTGTTTATAAGCAATTTGTTTTTTATTCACAGATTTCTAAAAGAGATAAACAGAAATAAAGGCATAGTGTCTTAGCACATTTTTCTCTTCATATAAGAGAACATCATACACTGAAAATTTACAAATAAAGCAAACATTTCTTATTCTTCTGGAGACTGGCAAGTTCAAGTTAGAGGAACAGCAGACAGTGAAGGTTTCCTTGCGTGTGGACCCTCTGCAGTCGTCTCCGGCAGTGCAGGCAGCACTTGGTGGAGCAGTGCTAGCTTGCTCACTTGGCTGTGTTCCTTCTCTCATAAAACCATTAATGAAATCAGGGTCCTCACGAGTAGTGATCTCCTCTATTCCTCATGGCTCCCACCTTTTAAGACCACTAACATATGAATTTGGGGATTAAGCTGCAATGTGATTTATGGAGCAGACAAATCTAGGCCATAACACACACTAATAGGCATTTTAAGCTCTACATCATTGATGAGACAAAACAAATGTGTCCATTTCCTTTATTATAGGCCCCAAGTCTCAAATACTTGTATATATTTGCATGGACATACAATCAGTATAAAGAATTTTTGGGCAAAACTTTGAATGGAGATAGTTGATAACAATTATTACCAGCAGAAAAGAGTTTGGTGTAGAAGTTATAACAGTGTCATTTCACCAGTCCTGTAAGTTTGAAGTATTCACAGGAATTGTCCCAGTGCAGCTTATAAAATTAAAAAAAAAAACAAATAAAACAATGTTTATGGAACTATATGAATACTTCAGATTGAATCTATATGAACACAAGTTTGTTTATGTAAATTTTAGCATGACATTTAGCTTTGAAAATTATACTTTTGGATTTTATATTAAAGTGTATTGTATATCTACAACTCGTGGAATAAGAGTCATTGAGAAAGAATAGATTCTTTACAGATGATAATTAACTACTGCATGAATGCACACATATGCATTTGTTTTAAACCCCTAGAAGTAGAAAATATTAGTTTCTAGAGGCTGAAAGGTGGAGGAAATAGCAGTGGGTGTCTAAAGAGAATAAAGTTTCAGTTATCTATGTGAATAAGTTCTAAAGATGTATTATACAATGTTGAGTCTGTTAACCATATGGTATTATGTATTTCAAATGTAGGAGGATGTATATCATTTTTAATGATCATAATTAAAAAAGCAATAAAAAACAGAAGAACACAAAACAACTCTGGGAGATTTTGACCTTACCTGTTATCTTGATGGGGGTGATATCAAAACCATAAATTTTCAAACCCATGAAATCAATATATTTTTGTGTATCAATTGTTTCTAAATTATTAAGATAAAATTAAATACATTTTAAGTATGAAATGACCTGACATTAATCTTCTTTGTTGTTCTCAACTTTTATTTTAAGCTAGAAATGTATTCATAAATGGAGATGCTACATATGTTCTAAATGAATGAACTGTAATGTGAGACCTTTACCACACAGCTGAAGCTAAATCTTACCAAATCTTAGCTATATTTAACATATTATACAGGTATCTATTTGCCTCTACTCTTTCCTAACTTGGAGCACATATGTATGGGTTGTGTAGTCTATTTGATATCAGTTATTTTTTTCACTGTCATGCCAGTAGTTGTAGTTGTACTACTGGTTTTAAAACCTTAATCCAATATATTATGATGAATTCCTTCTAGTTTAGTTTTGTTCCTTGCTGGTCCTATGACATTGGAAAAATTCCTGTTATTTCTTCCAACATGAACCTTCCCAACTGTAGAACAGAGTGCTTTACTTCTTTCCTAAGAATTTTGTGTGGATCTTATGAGACGTCATAAGTGTAACCTAGCAATTTTAATTATTTAATAAAACAATTTTAATAATTTAATCAGCAAGAAATTCACTTTTTGACCATGCCACCTTCTTGCTACTTGTATTTTCAGTCACATTCCTCATAAATTTTAAGTTTAATTGAAAAAGGCTGTCATTTTTATAAATATTTCAAAGCAATCTAAGAAATTCCTTCCAACTATGTTGGAAAGTAACAATGCATAGAATGTCCTATATACTCTTTGGCTTCTCAAAATTGGTGTTGTCATGGGTATAATTTAACATGAAAGATATTTCGATCTGGTTTATTTTTGGAAATGAAATTCTCTGGAAAGTAAATATTATCTGAATTTTAGACATTTATTTTTATAATAAAATAATATAATCTTATAAGAATTTGTGGGCACACTCTCAAATATACTTATTTAAGTTTCTCTACTTTGCATCATCTGATTTTTTAAATTTTTTTAATTGGAAAAGCTCATTAAAAATAATTTCTAAGAATAATTGAAATTTTCAAACAGTAAGTCAGAAAATGCTAATGCTATTTCTCATATATGTTTTGCAAAATTACACTTCCTGCATAATCAACAGCTCATTTAACACTCTAAGTAATAATTTATAATGGCTATCTGCTCTTTGAATACATTTAGGACATTTGTGCGTCTCATATTTATGTAATTCCCATTTTAAACCATCTAACATTTTATCAGGAGATTTCTCCTTTCCACTGGGTGTACAACTTCATTTCATTCTTAATGAAAAAGAAGAAAAATATAAATAGATGTTTTCTTTCTTTCTTTCTTTCTTTTCTTTCTTTCTTTCTTTCTTTCTTTCTTTCTTTCTTTCTTTCTTTCTTTCTTTCTTTAATTATTTTACCTTAAAACACAGTCACCGGAGCTTTTCCTATTTAGGAATTTGAAGTGCTGACCAGTCTCCTCCCCTCGCCTTCCCTTCAGACGCTCCCCATTTCAATTCTGTGGTCAGACTCTAAAATGAACTATGAAGTGTGTCCTGAATGCCATAAAATTTCTTTCCTTTCTATTTTTTCTCCTTGACTGGAGTATTTATGCTGGGACGAATTTAATATGTGAGTCCCAACTGACAACAATAAGTACCAAGCAAGTATCATTACTTGATGCATAGAAGTAGTCAGCACAATGAACTGTGCAAAGGTTCAGTATATAATTTGTCTTTCCTCTTCATGTCATTAAATTCATATACACACAGAGGCAAGGCAACATTTCAGCCAAAATCAGAAACTTTGACTTATCAGTTATGACTATAAAATCAAATGACACTACATTCTGTCCAGTGAAATAGTCATCCAGCAAACCTGCTCTGGTCAGCAGATATTCTAGGCATAACATTTACAGGACACTTATCATGAGGCACCAGCCGAGTTTCTGGATGGTTGGTTTTCCATCCCTAGGTGGTTCTGATAACCAAATACAGCCACAGTATAAGCTCATTCTGAGCTTTTCTGATGTGATTTAAAGTAATTACTCAAGTGCACACTAACCTTGTCCTACTCTGAAATCTTAATTCACTCTGGAGAGGGGAGGTAGTGTCTATATTTTCCTGGATTTTCAACATAGTTTGTAAAACAAGTATTAATTACAGTCCTCAACCTTAATTCTAAATAATAATAACTATAATAATACTTACACTAAGTGCTTAGTATGAACCACATATAGTTCTCTATCCATATTTTAATCCATTCTATTTCTATAACAGCCCTAGAAAGTGGGAATCTTATTATTCTCTTTTTGCACTCAAGCACCTTTTTCTGCAAGTGACTGCAACAATTTTGCTCCTATTTGTAATACACTCTCTTGCTGCCCTTTTTTGTATGTGCTCATAGTGACTGATTCAAAGGCTTTGTGTCTTTCACTGAGGGATATTTATCAGTCAAGTTGTAATCAAGGAAATAAGCATAAGAAAAATAATATTTTACTTATGAGATCTTATATAGTTCACAATATTGCTAAATAGTTTTGAGAACTAAATTAAAAAATAAAAGAGAAGAACAACTACCAGGTTCTATTCTTTGCTAATAACGAGATGAGTCTTGGGATTTCTCTTTGCCAATAAAGTGTAAGTAAAATTCTCTGGTATCACTTCAGAGAAGAAGTTGTAAGTGATGTTCCATGATTTTACCATCTCTCTTTTCTCTATTGTATGATGGAGGCTATCCCACAGAGGGGCTGTACCTAAAGTCTGAGTCCTAAAATATAAATGTTTATTTTGTTTAAACCTTTGAGATTTTGCTTTGCTTGTATAAAACATAATCTAAACTGCCTTAAAAAAGAGCTATATCCAAGATGATGTAACCTTCAGTTTAGAAGGATACTGTTTCTTTCTATCAGGAAAAAGCCCTTTGTGCTAGTTAATACCTTTGCTGGCTTTGCTGCCTAACATTAAATACTAGTCCTGCTGCTGCAGTTACCATTTCCCCAGAAACAAAATTTGCTAATGCTATAACCACTGGCATCATGAATTAGTCATATACTGTTGGTATTCTTTAGTTCCTGAATCTGTGCCTGGGAGGCAGACACTTGACTATTAGAGTCCATCACTCGAACTTGTGTCCTGGTTACAAAGGAATCTAGGAAGTAAACATTTGGCTGTATCAGATTTTGTGGTAAGAAAAGCCTCTTTTTATCAACATTCATACCAAGGCTTAGAGCAAGTAACAAATGGGACTTAATTGGGTGAGGCAGAACTTCTAATATGTCAAAGGTTCCAATTAAGGCAGGTTATTTCTTTTTCTCTGTGTTAGTCAGCTTTCTGTCACTGTGAGAAAATACCTGAGAAACAACTTGTGAGGAGAAAGGATATATTTTTGCTTGCGATTTCAGAGGTTTCAGCACATGATGGGTTTGCACCATTGTTTTGGGATCTATGATGAGGCAGGGTCTTAACCATGTACCAAACCTTCTACACATGAGCTCTTGGGAGATATTTCAGATCCAAACCATATGTAACATTGCTTCTCCCTCCCCTCACCTCCCTCTTTTCTCTCCTCTCCTTTCTCCTTTCCTCTGCTCTCTTTTCCTCTCCTCTCCCCTCCCCTCCTCTCCCTTCTCCTCTCTTCCTCTCCTCTCCTCCTCTCCTCTCTCCTCTCCTCTCCCTTCCCCTCCGCACCCCTGCCCTCCCCTGCCCTCGCCTCTCCTCTTCTCTGTTCTCCTGTCCTTTCCTCTGTCCTCCACTATTCCTCTCTCTATACCCCTAGCACTATCTGAAACAGTTATGATCATTCACAAATTATTGGATAGAAGAGTAATAGAAGGAAGGAGAAAACCAAAATTCTACCTTGGATGAAAGTTATATTATTCAGTACTATTTACATGTGTCTGAAAACCAGTATCTCTCATGTTTTATTCATAACCTATCTGGATGAATGGGTGGGTGATAGTTAATATACCTCAAAACTCTGTACATTTATCAACTGAAGAAGAAAATGGAGTTCTTGTCTCCTTCCTTAGGAAAAGGTGTGTATGGATAAAGCCCCTAATAAGAGTTCCTATTTTATATAGTGTTTGACTTTTTTTGTGAAGAAATTGAATTTTGTCTTTTTTTCAGACAAGCGTACCTATCTATTCTATCTGTCTGTTATTATATAAATTTAGATATCCTATAATCCTATAGGGTATCTATATCTACATATACATATCTTATAGTATATCTATATAGGAGATATATATATGTATATATATATATATGTATATATATATAGTTAATATACCTCAAAACTCTGTACATTTATCAACTGAAGAAGAAAATGGAGTTCTTGTGTCCTTCCTTAGGAAAAGGTGTGTATGGATAAAGCCCCTAATAAGAGTTATAATATATATATATTATATACTTACTCAAGATATTCCATTCTAGGAATCTTATCACTATATATTAAAGAAAAAATTAATGACCAAAATTTCTTGATGCAATAGATCCTGCTTTTATTTAAACTTCAGTCTTTCTTGGTGCTTCCAACTATAATGACTTTCATTTCTTCTCTTGAATAAAGATAATCATGTTTCCACATATAACTCTCCTTCTTCAAAATTCCAAAACCAAAGAACACTATTCTGTAGTACAAATATGCACGAATTAAAAGAATATTCTGGAGACTGTGAGATTCTGGTGAAGCTTTTGGTTTATTGATAAAAGAGACAATGTAGATACCATTGCTTCTTGGCTTTTATTATTGTCTTTGAGGTACCTTTGGGACTATGCCAGCATTCTGTGAACTTAATGGCACAACATACACAAGAAAAGTCAACACGGTAAAGATGGTAGGACAGTAAACAGAAAGATCAGACCATTTGCTGTGTTATTTAGCTACTGACAAGTGCCATTTATTTACAAAATGCTTGTTAATTTAATAATAAATTTCTCTATGTTTCAAACCACTATTAGCCAGATATTTTGTCCACTGGGAAAAAAAATTCCCCATTGATGTACCTAGTGACATGACACCATAGGAAAGATAAAATATTTTGAGGAAAAGGGATTTTTGACACATAATTAGAAAAGCCCAGTGAAATATTCCTTTCACACAAAATAGAAAACAAATGTATGATGTAAAAAATTGCTTCTGTAGCTTTATTTTCAGTGTGTTTCCTGAATAGTCAGCATTTTATGTACTGTGGCTTTTGTCTGTGTAAGTTTATTTTTTCTTAATTTTATTCTGTGACCAACTGCATGGAAAAATCCACCTTTCTAACTAGATCTTTATTTTTTCTAGTATATATTATGTTTTTTATCTTCAAGTGTTGACATTTGTCAGTCTCTTGATTATACTGGCATCTTAGATTGACTACTTTGAAGACTGATCTCAATTTTACAGCTCATTAGAAGTTGATCTTAGACAAATTTATTTAAAGAGAACTTTACAAATCTATGTCTTAAATTATATATGAATGCTTAACTACTGTAAGTAGATTCTTAAAATTTCTACTAACCCTGAAATATCCCAGGATATATTCAAACTAAAATCATGTTATTTCAACAAATATTTTACAGTTTTTAAAGTTTCTTGTAGGCTTTCAAATTCTGGATTGTGATTAATTCTCTAGCAAAAAAGCAAAGCATTCAGCAAATTTTCTACTAAAGAGAAAAGCAATAATATTGTACTGAATAACTTCAAATTTTATTTTAAATTATATGCACTAGTTAGTGTGACAATTAAAAACATACTGTAAACATGGTGGACAGGTAGGCAGCAGGATATGGAGCCTCTCTGAGAGAGAGAGAGCTCAGATGCCAGAATAGAACATCCTGGAGAGATACGGACAGAGGGAGATGGATTCTCTCAACCCAGGAAGAAACTGAAGGGAAATTAGCTTCTAGGAAGTCCTGGGGCTAGGATTAGAGAAGCTAAGATCCACGAGCACGAAGCTCTCACTGAGCTGCCTGAATTCATGCCCAAGACCAGCTTGAGTGCCTGAAACCATGCCTATGGGACTGACTTTAGTGGCCCTGCCCATGGAGCTGAGCTGTACCAGATGTGACTCTCCTAGAGGTGCCGTGAACTTGTGCTGCAGCTGCACTGAATTTGGAGGTCTGGGGAGCCCAGCAGAGAATGGAGCCAGAGAGGGACCTGCATTAACCTGCGGTGAGTGCTGGGAATAAGGCCCTCCCACGGGAAAGGGGCGACCAACTGGACAACATGTTGGAGTAGGGCAGGATGGCCCAACTGGGGACAGCAGTGACTTCAGTTGTTTGCTCCCCTCCCAGAGCAGATTGGTGGGATATGCTTGACCTGGGTCACACCCCTGGCCAGGACCCAATAAGTCATCCCAAACAGATTCTCTACTCGCAGCACGCACTGACACAGTGAAGGCCCTTGAAGATTGGCTGGCCCGGAGAGGAGGATCCAGCATACACTGTCCCTGCCTGCATATCAGTGACTGACAGGGGACTGGAGAGGGCAAAAACCCCTAGCCTGCATGCTCCAGAAGAACCATAACCAACAAGGAAAGGGGCTGGGAACTACACTATACACTTGTATGGAAGGAACCACAAACATGATGAGAAAAAGAAATAAGAAAAAGCCCCCAACTCCCAAACTTGAGAATATTGATCAAAGAGCAGTAAATACAAAAGAGATTGAGGGCAGCAAACATGCAACATCAAATACAGCATCAGTGGACATAAAGAAATATCTTCATAAATGAGCTCAAAACTGAAATATTAATTCAAGTTAAGCAAGATATAAGTAGATTAATAAAAGAAATGCTAAGCACTTCTCAAGAAGACACAGATGGAAGAATGGAGAAACACAGAAGAAGGAGAGAAATGTTCAATGAAGAATACAAAGAAAACCTAAAATATATGAAACAGACTCAAAGAGATTATCAGGAAATTAAAAACTCCATTGAAAGGGGCAAAACTGCTTGAAAGAAACTAAGGATAGACTATCAGAACTTGAAGACAGGTTTGCAATGTGTGATTGTGAAAGGAAAGATCTCTTAAAAATAACAAGGAAACAGGCAATAACAATACAAAGGCTAGAAGACGATAGGAGGACCTATAACTTAAGTACAAAACATGTGAATGAAGAAGCAGGAGTTAAAGCAAAGAAATTACAAAGGCTATTCACAAAATAATTAAGGAAAACTTCCCAAGCATAGCAAAAGGAACTGATATGCAGATGTATGAAACATACAGAATTCCAGCCACCTACAACCAAAACAGAGCTACACCCAGACATGTAATAATCAAGATCCCAGAAATTCAATATAAGAACAGAATTTTAAAAGCTGCCAGAGAAAAGAAATAGATCACCTGTAAAGGAAAACACATCAAAATCACAACAAACTTCTCGACACAGACCATCAAATCAAGAAGAGCTTGGAGCAAAGTAATACAAGCCCTGAAAGAAGATAACCTCCAGCCCAGAATAATGTACCCTGCAAAACTGTCTCTAGAAATTAATGGAAAAATAAGATGCTTCCATGACAAAGAGAAACTGGGGAAATTTGTGACCACCAATCCAACCGTACAAAAAATACTGAAGGACATTTTAGAGAGAGAGAGAAAAAGAATACAAGGATTTCAGGAACAGTGGCAGAGAGGCCTCAATGAATGGGGCAGAGAGTGGAATGAAAGAGAAAAATAACCAACCAATGGCAGAAAAATAGAATCGCAGAAATGAGGCAGAAAAGGTTGGCTGTAATCTCTAACATACATGGCCTTGATATACTAACAAAAAAGAAACACAGGCAGAGAAGATCAGGAGATAGGGTCCATCGAGATGCTCTGTATTGGAAACATAATTAACCTGAAACAGGGTTTATGGACAGAAAGTCAAATATGAGAAAACAATGCTCTATGTGACAGGGAACCAGTGAGAAATAGGGGCAACTCAATCAGCACCGGAAGATAGGTTGAAAAGACATGATACTTTTGTGCAGTAGAGAATTACTCAGCTATCATGAAGGAAAACCTTGAGGCTTTTATAGGTAAAGGAATACAACTCAAGATCAAGCCCAAGAGTCAGAAGGTTCAGAACCAGTTAGGATAAATAGCAGGTTGCTCCCCCGATTCTAAAAACTGAGGGAGTTAGTGGGGCCCAAAATGGGTAGTGCACCCTGTGGGAATGAAAGGGGAGAATTGTCTAAAAAAAGAAAGCAGAGGGTATTGTTAATAGGGTAACAAGATTGAAAATCTACATTATTCTCACCACTCTGTTTAGATGGATTATATTCTGTTCCAGCTTGTCTACTTACACTAGATTTAGGGGATGGACAGCTATCCTCAAAATAGCAGGACATATTATGGTAATCATCTTTAATTTCCTATTAATTTAATATAAAGCCCTGTATAACTTACACTGTCTTATTATTACTGATCTTATTCAAATCTGGTTTGTTAGATTGCTGTTTGTATTGACTGATTTTATTCAAATCTGTTATGATTGATAGTATCAAGTCTAAGAGTACAGGCAACTATACTGAAGATGACAAGATTGACTAAGATACCCACTCTGGTTTGATTATTACTGCTTTTGAAGTCTTATAATGTCTCCAGTGGTTTTTTTTTAATGTTGCTATATACTGCTGAGACATCATAGTAACCATTGTAGATCACTTTGTATTGTGGTTTTATATGACTTTTTCATTTCATGTTTTTCTAGGAATTCGTTTTGTTTTGTCTTGCTTTGTTTTGTTTTTCCCTCTAATACAGAAAGGATAGATATACATGTAGAGACTCATGCATGCATAGAACTTATAAACAAATTTATGAGAATCATTTATATAATGCATGATGAACAACAACTTTGAAGAAAAAGAGACACTGCAGAACCCGGTGCTGACTCCATAGTGTCATGATGTGAAATCCAGCAATATTATTATTCATTGTTCAGAGTGATTTTAGCTTGTTTTGTTTTGTTTAAGTTCAACACACATGAAGGTATGGACAGCTGTTTTGAACAGAATGAGAGACACTATGACAGCCATTGTTGACTTCCCTATTGTCTGGTCTTGAAGACTTAAAATGTCTTCCTCATCCTGTTCAGATCAGTTCCATACTGTGTTGTTTCATGTGAATTCCCTCTATGTGAAGATATGGACAACTATTTGGAAGAATACAAGAGTCAATATGATAGATAGTGAAGATCTCTGATTGTCTTGCTTTGAAATTTATGTCTCTTACATTGCTTTCTTGTGATCTACTTTGTTCTGTTTTGTTGTGTTTAATGTTACCCTTTTTAAAATAAAAAATATAAAAATACTGTATAATTTATGCAGGATATATTCTCTCTTCCACTACCCCAACATATCCCATATAGACTTAGATATGCAGATACTGTATAGTTGGTGTTAATACTCATTTTCCTTCTCAAACTGAAGGAAATAGGTTTTGTATTTTTCAGAAAATGTTACTTTCAATAAATGACATTTAAAACATAAAGTTGCTGATAACAGACTTACAGATAATTGCATTATTTTGGCTCCTCAAAGCATGACTCATGCACATCTGAGATGTTTAAAGGGACAAAGAGTCTGTTTATGAAATTGATCTGTAAATCTTAGTGATGTTAAAAAACACTTCTATTTCTGTCTTAGACATTGTCATTTTGGTCAAAGTAAAATTTACAGGGCATTTCAAAATTTAACTGGCTTTAATTTCTCTATTTTGAAACAAATAGCTACATTTTTCTCTCTTAACATTTATACATGTCATACTAAATTTTTAAAATTCAATTTAATGTTTAACAATTTAAGTGGAAAAATTAGATCATTCAGAATTAAATCTGATTACATGATTTTTGCAAAGTAATATCATATGTAGCTTAATGCAATCCATAAAATAATACTTTCTAAAGGATCTAAAACTTTAACTACATATTTATATCATTTCAAGCTGTTATTTAAATTATTATGCTCTTCTTCACATAAATTTCTAATTTAGCTTGAGTCTTAATGTTAGCACATTTATTTTTAATGTTCCTCAACTTTATGATATGTTTTATCATATGACATATTTTTGTCATATACTAGTATTAATGTTATATGGACACATATTCATTGTTACCAACCTTATTTCCCTAATATTCAATATCATCAAATTTTACTTTCATAATGATATTCCATAAACAATAAGGGTCTAGAGGAATTATTTGGAATTCTAATAAAAATTGACTTTGTTTCTCGTATCTGATTTCTGATAATTTTCACTTCTACCTCTTTCTCTACAGATTTGTCACATATTAGCAAATTGGAGAAATTCTTATCCTTGTGCTTTCAACTTTTGTGTTGGTGAGAAGTTACCAGCATAAAAACCCTGGCCCACACATAGGAACCCTCGTCCTATACTCAGTCCCACTCTTTACCCATAAACGTACAGCCAGTCTCATCAGACCATTGTAATTATAATAGAAAACATCAATGTATGACACATTATCTTTTTAAAACTCTGTTGGTGTCTGTGTGTGTGTCTGTAGCACCAAGAGTCTCAGCCACTCGTATGAGAGAGGCTATTAATACAATGTTGACTGAAGAATCTCTGAATGAAGAAACTTATAGTTACAAGCAGAATAGAGATGATGGTCCACTAGAGGAGGCAGAGTAAACTAGGAGACTGAAAAAGAGTAGAAAGAAGAGGAAGAGGAGGAGGAGAAAGGACATAGTTCATCTTTGTGACTTTGATGCAGTGGGAGAAAACAGAACAAATGCAAACAAACATATTATGCACAGGTACAATTTTCCTGTGAATAATATGATCACTATATATGCCAAAAATATACCAATAAAATTAATTAAAAAGTGATCCCATTAACACAGAAGTGAAAATTTGATACATCTGAAAATCCAAAATGTATTAAAACAATTTGATTTTGAAAAAAGTAAAAGAGCACTGTGTGGTCATTGTACCTGCCTATATAAGTTCCAAATTAACTTTAATACCTAATGATATGTGCCAGTTGGCAAACTTTAATGTCTTAATTCACAGAGGCTTTCAAATTATATGTGAGATTGTATAAATTTATATTATATAACTCTATTCTTCTGAGAATTACCAATTATGAGAACTGTCAGTTTAACCTCTGAAACTACTGCTTTGTCTACAAATCCTGTGTTTACAGCACAAATTTTCCCGAGATATCTCATGACATCCATGGACATTCTGACTCAATGAGTCAGCATTAAAATTAAGTCTGAATCTTACTATCAGTCTGGCAAAACGGACTATCTACAGGCCTTGCACACCTCACCTCAGTAAAAATATTTAATATAATCCAATCTAAACTCAAAGAAATCTTCAAAGATTGAAACTCATTTTATAAAACATAATGTGAAAATGGGTAATTTTCACCAGAGTTTCCCCATAATAACACAATTTGGCCTGATTTTTAACATTGGAAACAATGAATAAAAGTTCATGGACTATAGAAATCTTCATGCTATAGTCCTACTTATTGAGAAGTTCACATCCATTATTACTAAAATTACCAACTCTGTCTGATTAGAAATTGTTAAATACTTTTCAGTCACATTTTATTATAATCTTTTGAGTGACTAAACAGCCTCTCAAGTACAATTTACCTTTAAGACCGAAAGAACATGTTTTCTTTTCTCTATGAAGTATCCCCAATAACCTCTTCAGGAAAATCAAACCTGCATCTAACTCCCTGCAGGAGTTCAAGTATGTTTCATTTATAAACTGTTCTCCAAACAGATGTACTTGGTATACTCATTCACGGCACACACACACACACACACACACACAAACACACACACACACACACACACACACAC